>LAST02022413.1:0-14409 GCA_001273305.2 Sterkiella histriomuscorum
AAACCCCAGTACCAACAATTAAGATAAAATTGGAAATGGTTATTAAATTAAAAATGTTCTTGAAATAAAATAAATGAATAAATATATGAATAATGTTAATTTTAATCATTCTTATTTTCTATTTCTTCTACCTCCAGTATTCTATGGTTTTGGGTCTCCCATCATCATAATCTAGTTTACATCAATGTTTAAGACTTATTCTGCATTTAGTATCTCTAACCTTTCCCTGGCAATAGATTCAGCTTTTGATTTATCTTCATCTAGCTTCTGCTGATATTACTATCTAAGTCTATCATATAGTGACTTTGAGTGTCTAATCTCCAAATCAATATGTTTAAGTTTATTCTCAATGACATCCATTAATTCTTTCACTCTATTGCTGTTGATATCTTCTTATGATAAATTATCTTAACTCTCTTTTCTGTTCTTCTGCTTTGATATTGTGATATAATTGTAAAACAGATTTTTATTATCTAGTAAGTGCTCAAAGAATGGCTTATTGCAAAGCTCCTTCTAGAAATTTCTGAGATATCTTATGCAAAACTTGCCTACAACATGAGTTAATTATTCAATCTAATGTTTCTCGAGGAAATGAATCTCTCTACCAAGTTATATGTTTTATGAGTCTGATATTTCATCATGATATTTGATTGAAATATTTTTAACTTCATTTTCCTCTACTTTCTCCTCTACTATTTCATATAAACTAACTAAATTGCTCAATTTTAAGTCAAATTCTAGAATTATATCATCATCTTTTGTAAGCTACAAGGCCTTCATAAAGTTTATCAACTCAAAGTTTTACTGTTAATCTCTTGAATTTGAAAAGTCCATACTTTCAATATAATTCATTGTAATTCTAAGTTAAGCAATCAAATGGTGAAGTTTCTCCATATCTTTACATTCATTGATAGTCTTAGTGATATTCTCTGGTAAGTTTTCTTGAATTTCAATCTTTTAGATGACCTCAAACTATGAATACAGATTGCCAATGTTAATGAATTAGAAATTCAGTTTTGAGGTTTAATCATCAAGTTCAATAACATGTTTACCCTTCAATAATATCTCAATTGTTTATGTTTTTATTTTATCGATATCATATTCAACTTGCATTCCCTTTGAATAATATAAGCTACAAGCACTGTTTTAAATGATAAGTTCTTCAAATAATTCTTCCTCAAGTTTCTTAGTTTAACTCTTTGGAAGATTTTGTTCAATAGCATCATTGTTATCATCTTAAGATAATTATTCTTTTTAGTCTTCTTTATCAATTTATTACAGTGATGTAATTGCTCTTTCTCTGCCATCGTCTCCCTTGAGTTTTTCTCTGAAATATATAATTGATTCTTTCTTCAAGTTTAATAATTAAATTTTCGGGAACTTAATTGAGTTAACAGAGTCCTCTTTAAACAACTTCTATGCTTCTTATAGCACTTTTTCTTGCTTCAGTGCCAAATATTTTATAAGAATGTAGAAGATATGACCCATTTAATCTTTCTTATCTTTTGTTAAACAACACAGCATTAGTTTAGATTATTCAGTTATTATGGGAATAACTACTTCAACATCGTTGTCTTTAATTATAAGGCCCGAGAATGTATTCCATGCTCTTTAAAATTTCTTAAAGTCCTTCTATTTTCTCTTTTTATACTCAAGACTCGCTTAATTTTGTTAGAAGTCTCTTTCTAATGCCTCTTTAATTGTCATATCATTAGCTTCATCATAAGTGAGTTAAGTACTATATTTATCAAAAATATATCTGGCCCATTCTACCAAATCTTTTAACTACTTTATACACCTAATAGATTCCTTAGACTCAAAAAGCATTCTAAAGAAGTTTGTATCATCTCTATAGTCTTAGTTGATGTATCTCTCAAAATGACTGATTGAAATTTCATTCATTGTTCTTAACAGATTGTAATAATCGTTTTGTTAAAGTTAATGATTTTCATAGAGATAATTTTCTAACGGTGAGCTAGATTTAATAGTTTTTGTGAAGAACTTCTTGAGATCTTTGAATATTTCATCACTAATATTTTAGAAGCTTTGCTCAAACTTTTTCCTACCTTCTATTGTTTTAAGTTTATCATAATCAAAAGCACCATTTGGACACTTCACTATCTCAAATATGATATATTGAATTATTTAAGCAACCTTCTCATCGTTCAGGAAGTATACAGTTTTAATATATTCCCAGTCTTATTGAATGCAGAATGATAAGTATTTCAAGGCATCCTTCAGATAATCCATATATTGTTTGCCAAGGTACATGATATCTGTTAGTATAATCTCCAACATTGCATTATCTTGTTTACAGAAGGATAGATTAAACATCAGCATACAATGAAGAATTATTCTACCAACAGCGAGTTGATTTCTATTTAGTTTTCTTACATTAATATCATTATACGAATCTCTATCGAAAGGTATATACGATTTCTTAGCTAACTCATTAGTATTTTTGATTATAAAGCTCCATCCATCTTTGCCTTAGTTTTATTCGTTATCATCCTTCTTGTTAATCAATTTGTGATTGCATATCTTATCACTCTAATTAGGATCTTTATGCTTACATCTTTTTTCTCCATGTGTTATTATCTTTTAGTTCTTGTTGACATAGTCACAGAGCTCAATTCTTAAAGTAGTTCTTTTGCAGTGTATACATTCTAGACTAGACAGCTTTTCATTGTTTTTGAACATATTCTGATACTCAGTGTCTCCTTAGAAGTTTTGGACAAATGGTACATATGAATCTTTCATTTTTTAAGGGTTAGTGAAATAGTGATAGAAGAATAAGTTCTAATTGGCAAAGCCTGCTGCACCTATCATTATTGAGAGTAATTTATAGTGATATTTTTCACCTTTCAAGCCGTCTATTCTCAAAAATGTGTTTCTTGGTACTCTGTCAAAAGCATGGTCGACAAATGGTCTTAGAAAATCGTACAAGAATGGGTCTTATTTCAAAGAAGGATTTCTTTCAAAAATCTCTAATTAGCTACTTGGTACTTCTTACTTTCTCTTTTAAATATAGAAAGTGTCAATCAATGAAAGAGTTTGAAGTAATTTATTTAATGCCGATTTCTTAGCAATACTCTCATCAATTGCAGGAAGTTGGTTTTTGAACTTTTCATAGACATGGCAATAGTCTGATTACTGAATGTAAGTAAAACATACAATATCCTTTTCAAAATCAATCTTTTGGAATTGATCAAACCATTATACAAGAGGTCTTAAAAAGTCTCTGTCTTTTCTTTCGAAATCATATTTTTGATAGAGTAACTTCATCAAATATATAGCAAAAGGTTACATTGAAGTTCTTTCTTATTCATTATTACAATCGAAGAACTGATCAATAGCAATTCCTAGCTCGACAGCAGCATTGTCATCTTCTTTGTATAAGTAGTCTATTTCAGAAACCTGTATTTTAGCTATCTTTTTGAACGTTGCTACTGCAATCAATTATTGTAGAGTTACAATTTCAATTGGATCGTTAAAGATTACATGTCTAATATGGTTTAAGGCAAAGGTAATTCTATCTAAATGATCAAATGGATCATACTTAATAAATTCTATAAGCTAATCTGTTAGACTGATAACAAAAGGATCGCTTCTATTTAGGTTATTATCGTTTGATCTGATAAAATAGTGCAAATATTTTACAGTTTCATAATTTACAATTTATTCTTCAAATTTATCAGCGCTACCTTCTATCAGTTAAGTAAAACAATTATCATTATTCTAAGCTTTTATTATACTTGTTATTATAGTGACTAAGTTTTGTAGAATAAATTTGAAACTTTCTTAATACTACAGAGAGTAAAGCACGCTATTTTTATCTACTAGATATATTATTACTTTATTAATTAAAAAGTTAAAGTCAATATTTTCATGCAACTAATAAGAGTCAATAATGTATTCACAAGCAATTTTAAATATTCTCTTCTTTAGTTCAATATCTTTTTTCTCTAAATAGTTTTATTCCATTAATTCTAGTATGTATTGAATTAATTATTCAGGTTTCTAAAAAATATCTTTGATATTTCTTGCAAAATCAACAAAGTTTTATGTATTAGCAATTCTTCCTCCACTGTATTTAATTATTTCTTAGTAGTATTTTAATAGGAAGATAATTACTCTTGATTCAGAAGTTTAGGTTACTCCCTAATAGTAAAATGACAAATCATTTAATCTCTAAAATGTTTACTTAACATTATTTTCCCAAATAACGAAGTCCTTCACTTATTCTGATGGATAATAAATCTCAAAGAATACTTTAATTACAGATTAAACAAAAGCTTCTCTTGGTAGGTATTTTAATCTATCATTTTTGAAATATTCATTTTATTATATCTCTTAAATTAATTTGTCTTCAATATCTAAGTACGGTTTATACTTCTCATTTCCAGAGATGATCTTCCAAACATTTAAGAATAGGTTTTCATACTTCCAGTAAATTCCATAAATCTAGGATTTTGACATCTCTTTATCAGTTATGATTTTTTCTTTGAGGAAATATTTGATAGAGTTGGTGAGATACCTTTTAAAATAATCGACTTAAGAATCGGTAAACTACTTAGACTCTTGGTTGTTGATAAGATAAGAGAAATCTTCTAAATATTGCATATTATTTTCAGTTAACATTTTTTAGTTTATATATTCTTTTGGGAAATACAGTTTACACCAAGAATTTAAATTCTAAATGTTTTTCTCTAGATGCTTATCTTTTTTGATAATCTATTGAGTCTTAAGAATATTTTCTCTTTCATTCATTTTTTATTTACTGCTCTTATATCTTTATTCTTATTTTAACTCAAAATCTAATTAAATATTCTCAAGATCAATAGCATCATCTTAAATTATCTGGACTTGTATATTATCATTGAACTTTTTATCATTTTTCATGAATTATACTCTGAGTTATTAAAATTATTAGTGAATGATTCTTGCTAGTGGGAATTTTATTCTATCAAAATGATAGTTCAAATAGTAAATATTGTAAAATCTGTTATTAATAATACTATTTTTGAATAAATTCTTGAAATATCCCTTAGCCATATCGAAAAGCTCAATGTTCTCTGAAGATGTAATGATACCGTCTTATTCCAAATGAGATATAACAAAAGCTAAATGGCTTACAAGCTCAGTTTTTATAAATTCAAGAGCTGCTCCATGGAATGTAAGATTACTTTTCATTAAGAAATCATTGCAAACTACATCAGTTCTCCAAGAGTTCATAATATTATCAAATAGAGGATTTTTCTTAAACTTTTTAATTATCAGTTTTGTGAGGTAAGCATTTTCTGCTTCTTATGAGAATATCTTTTAGATTTTTTCAAGTCTCTCAGTAACAAACTTATGGGGTTTCTTGTATGATATTTTAGAAAGACTCTCAACTAATGCTTATTCAAACATGGTTTTCTTCTTTGATGATGACTTAAGTAGTTGTTTGAGATCATTGTCAATTAATTCTTTGATTGTAATTTCTTAATGACCTCTACCGTTTAATAAGTCCACCATATATTATCTCCAGTCTCTTCCGAAACTTATGTTATGATCTGTGTTTTCTTTAGTAAAGTCAAGTTTAATGATGAAACATATATGCTTTTTAGTTAAAGATTCATCATAGATTGGATTTCTTTTTGCTCTTTCACTGTTAATCTTACTTCTACATAAATTTATAATGTTCTTTGTAACATTCATCATATCAGCAAAAATCAAAAGTAGTTCATTTTTGTTTTCCTTACTAAAATAGTCTTCTATCAATACAGTAAACTGTTTCTTTTTATGAATATTACTCAACTCAATACTTTCTTGCATTTTATACTTATCTTTTAGAATTTTTTATTCAAGAAGTGCTGAGTAAGTATAGACAAGTAAATTGAATCCTTTTGTCTTGCTAAAGCATTTTTCTACCTCCCAATTTTAGTAATAGTGCTCAACTAATGAATAAATGTCAAAATGGTGAGTGTTTTTTATATAGTCTTAATACCATAGGTCTCTATCGGTTGCTTATGATAATTAGGATCTCAATATTCCTTAAAATGTAGAAACTCTAATTAAAGACTTTTTGCATTCGTTTTTGATAATTTCAACATCATCTCCATATAAGTCTTTGTTCTATATAATCAGCTGTTAAAATGATTAGTTTTCATCTATAGTTGGGAACATTTATTTTTTGTCATATTTTTGCACTTTGCTAATTTAGTATGCCCAAGAAGATAAGTCTGATTTAATTTATCTGTGCGCCAAGCTAGAGCTTACATCCTCTGTGTATAACTATTTCTCAAATCTGTTTTTCAATGGGCCATCAAGGTATTTAATCTGTTCTTGGTCGACTACTAAAATGCATTTGAATTTTTGATGAACAAGGAATAAGCTTTAATCTGCACCTATGGCTACTTTAGAGTATCTTTGTGTATTTTGAGTACCAATTTCTCTGTAGTTTTAGTTCAACATATCATAGAATGATTGATAAACATTCTTTAGATTTAAGAATACGCATAGTGTTCCGCTCTCCATGTGATAGATAATTTCATTTATTTACTCATAGGTAGCATCTTCATTTTAATCATCTGGGAAATCAGTTCCATATTGAATATCAAAAGTTCTATCTAGCTTTTAGCAACAATCTTAAATATACTGTAAACAATTTTCAAAATTGTCCGTAATTATCATCAAATGCCTAGAATCTTAGTCAAGTAAATTTTCCATAATCAATTAATCAGGTTTGCAAGAATACAAATTTTGGTTTTCAATATATTTGAAATTAAGTTTATCATCCAGTAGGGAAATAGCTTCAGTGGAATTAAGACCTCCAAAGTTTCTTTGAACACCTTTTAAAATAATTTTTTCATTATTTTCTTCATTTTAATTCATTTTTGGTGCTATGTATTTTATAAGATTATAGAAATCTCTTAAACCATGAAAATTTTCATTGTCTTTTATTCTCTTTTACTTTTCAATATATTCCAAATACCAATCAACAAGTGGCAATATTTATTATTTAGGGAAATTTACGTTGTAATTTCTAGCAATAGATAGCGCTGTCTCCATTAAATCATATTGGTCTGGGTCATATCTACTCAAAGTAATAACTCTGTTCATCTTGCTTGCGTCTAAACTCCAATTTGAAATTCCAACAAATGCAACTTGAGGTGGCTCTAATAAGCTATGTAACACTTTCAAGGGATTATGAACTTTATTATCGGCTAAACCTATTTCATCAAATACGACGACAACAAGACTGTTTTGATCTTTCAGCTTTTCTTGTTTAGCTTTGATTGCTTTTTTAAATAGCTTCTCAATACTCTTTGAAGTTGTTTATTCTGAACCTTAATAATAAAATGGAACTATAGAGGGGAACCTTTAAAAGAATGGCTTTTATGATAATAAACCTTTAAATGAACTTGTAATAAGATTCATGGATAAAGTTTTTGAACTTCCAGGTTTTCCAGTAATTACAAGTGGTACCAGATTAAGTATACAGGTAATAATTACGAAAATATTTTCCTTAAGTGTTTAGGATAGACCTATTCCTTTTTTAACTTCCATCTCTTTTATAAATCTATCTTATTCTTAATTTACGATTATCTTGAAATTTGCTGGACTAATACTATTTGATGCTTGTACTCCCATTGATTTATGTAGTCTTTGTATAAAACTTTATCTTTTGTCTTGCTCACTTATTCTTATAACATAACAGAAATATAAAGATAGCACTAAGGCAATATCACGATTTCCAAATGTTTAATGATCATTTTGAACCCATGTTTATTATCTAGAATCCTAGTTATAATTATTTTGATAGAAGTAAACAAAAAATTTACAGAATCTTGACACATCTCTTAAACTAACAGCCCAACTTTCTTCTTAATCTTTTATAATGATTTATGCGTTAAATACAGTAGTCGCAATTCTATTAATTTCTGCAACATATAGCTAAGCCATTGATCTCTATCTTTGATTTTAATTTTTATCACCTGCCCACATATGAATTAAGTTAAGTCCTTAACCAAATATTAATGACTCATCAAATGTCTTCTCAATCATCTTTTTAATGTATTAAATTTCCTCATCTTTTCCCAAAGACTTATAATCCCAAATAAATGGGACTAAACTTTCTGGTAATGGAATAACTCTATACACTAATTTTGTCATTGTTGTATCTCTATCATTTTGTCTTAAACCTGCCATTAACCCCGAAACTTCTTTTCTTCTCAGTTTGAACGGATTGCAAGCAGCCACTAAGCAAATATTCTTTTATAATGGCAATCCATTGATATGTCTATCTATGAATATTTCCTTTAGGAGTCCGTTTATATTTTCGTTAGTATTAATTTCATCAAAGAACAAAATGACTTTTCTTCTTTATTCTAAAATATCGCCTTGTTAACTTCTTGCTATATCTTAGGCGTTTTACACAAACTTTTAAATGTAGTTTTCAGTAACACCTGCGTGAATATTTAACACTTAAAATTCAGCATCAATTATCATTGCTAAGTATTCTACTAAAGATGTTTTACCTACTCCGGTTTCACCCATAAGCACGATTGGTTAGAAGTTTCTGATTCTGAGATATATTAAAACTAACTTCATGAAATTATCCAAGGTAAAAACTAAACTTTTTAAATCTTTGTTCTTTTTAATCTTTTCTCTCCTCGCATCACTTGCACATATTTCTAGAATTTTATCAATGTATTCATCTTAAGTCAGTTCGCTATAGAGTTTGAGATTTTGATTGCTTTAATTATGGCGGTTTGCATTTTTATGGTAATCAACTATTGCATCTGGAACATGCTTGGTGTCTTTATAAATTGGAGTAATATTTCCTCCATCATTGAAAACTATAAATGGATGGTTAAAGACATCCCATTCTAGATCTCTGAATCGGTTAGCCTATTCTTCTTCCAATGCTCTTCTTTCTAAATTTTGAGCAGGTTCATGAATATCAGTAAACTTTTCGACTATTGAAATTCTCTGAGATAAAATAATTAATTAGTTTATAATTTCTTTGTGAAACTTCTTTGCCTTCTTTGCAACTCCAAAGTATCCAGTCATTTACCTTTCCAAATTTTCTTAAGTAAAAAATATACTTTCTTCCATTCTTGTTATTTAATCACAAACAAAATCCACAAAAGAATTCACAAAATAGTAGTTCTAATTCTTAAGCATCCTTGAAAAGCTATTTCGTAATATTACTTAGCAATCAATTTCATTCAATGAATGATTTGGTTGTCTTAATTCTTTCGGATCATATTTACTTTTTGGCTGTAAAGCGTTTAAGTATCTGCATACCTTTTAAAACTTATCATTTACATCCAATTTTACATTGATACTAGCAAAGTCCCATTTTTATTCGACATGCTTTAAATTATCATGGATAAAAAGTGAAGAAATTTTATCATTCAATCCATAACTTATCTCAACAAATACCTTTAATCCCTGTCCTTATGGAATTGAAAAGATCTCTTAGAAATGAGAATTCAAGCATTTTAAGATGAGCAATTCAAATAGAATGACATTTAAATCTTCTTTACCACATTGGTACACATCATAGTGAATAATAAACTTTTTATTCCGTGGAATTGCTTACAGATTTGTGAGGAAGATTTAGATAATCTTATTTTTATTAATATCGCCGTATATTGGAATTCTTAATATTTAAGCGTGTTGTTTTATTGCTTACTATTTGATAAATTATGTTTTGCCTAATCCACATTAGGGACTTCTTACTATCTTAATGTTGTCATATTTTCTAAAATATTCTCTCATGTAATCATCCTTTAGAAATTGTTAATATGGAGGGGAATTTCTCAAAAGTTCTATTAGTCTAGTAGTTTAGTTTGGAACTTGTACACTTAAAATGTACAATGTAAATGCTTAATTTTTAAGTTTCTTTTCTTGCTAATTGATTAAAATATATTCGTAGCATAGATATTATACAGAGAATGGAAGTTTCTAGAAATTAGCAATAACAAAGGGCTTAGAAGCTTTTAAACCTTCAGGATACATTATTGCTCTATTTATAAAGGTTTACAATTCTATAAGTTGTGTTTATTCCTCACAAAATAAAACTCTATCAAATGATGGGTACATTTTAGAAATTGCAAAGACTGAACAAATTGCTTTAATTAAACCAATATTATCAGATACAAGTTTATGCTAAACTCTTCCACTTTATAACTAATAACCATAATCTTTCTTATGAAGAGTATCAACTTCTTCCTCTGTATTTATTAAATTTTCTTTTTCCCAAAATTATTACATTTCAGTCAAAATTCCATTATTATCATGTAATGATGATTTAATTTATATATGATTTCTTAATATTTTTGATTTTATTAATTTATCAATTATATTATCTAATTTTTAATAGTCATTATTTTAAAATGGATAATTCAATTATGCCACAAGCTAATTTGGAACATAATTAAGGAAATAAAAGCGCTGTCTTTAATCGTTGAGTGATTCTTTTAAAGTATCATATTATCCTTTTAAGAATAAATATTATGTGTTTAAGGATGTTACAATATCGTCCCTATTGATTTTCATTCTAAAGAATTCTTTTTCAGCTTAGTAATCTAGATGCCCATATTAATTTAAGTTCATCATATATTAATGAATTTCTCTACAAAGATCAACTGATTGTGTAAAAATTCTATCAATAACAATGACTTCTTATTATCTTTACTCACTAGTTTTCTTAGAATGAATAAATAGCTTTGCTCTAGTTGAATGTTAAAAGATTTTATCTTTACTTATTGTCATTACCTTTTCTTGTTTCTATTTTTTAATACTAAAATCATTATCAAAAGCAGATTTTTCTTCCTCTTATTTCTTGTTTTTCTCCTCAATAGCTATTTCAAGGTAAAATATAAATTTACCGTGTTTCATCTCGAATATAAATGTTCCTCTTTACAAGGCACTTTCTATAATCTATAGTGTGTTTTCAGAGGCATTTCTTGATGATGTAGTCATGTGCTTTATTTCTTATAAATTTGCATTACAGTTCACTAATTTACCGAGAAAATCAGAATCTTTTATAATCTATTTCTCTAATTCATCTGATAGTAGTTATAAAATCCTTTCAAATTATTCTTAAGTTTATAGTTTTTAATATAATTGCTGGAAAAAATTAGAAGCAGCTCCAATACTTTCAATTGTTTTATTATTGATAGAAGAAGAATCGTCCATATATTCATATAATGCGTTAAATTCAAAGCCGCCTTCTTAAATGCAAAAGTCATAAGTATCCTTTGATCTTACGTATTCCTCCAAATGTTCCCATTTAATATTGTAATAGGTATCAATGTTGCTAAAATCCTCTTTTATTTTACTGACTCTTTATGAAATAGATTGTAAATCTTCTTGTGGGTTACTATTTTTCATTTGATCTTAGAATTAAATAATTCTTTTTAGTGCTGATGATGTGCCTATATTCTATGCAATATCTTTGTCTGTATAAACTTAAAGATCATTTATGATTTATGATCTAACTCTAAATAAATCTTGAATTGTATAATTTTTCAAATCAATTTCAGCTTATTCATTTATTTTGTAATTAGCTATAAAATATTTTGGATTCTCCTTTTAATAAGATTTTAAATATTCCGAGATAGTATTTAGTTCTTTTGTCACATTTTCTGGTTAAATATTTTTCCAGTATTTACCTATTTCTTCTTATAATATTTATTTTTGCGGATACTCAGATAGGTTTCTAAAATGCTCTGACAACAATTTTCCGAAAAGGTATTCAGATACTGCTTTATCGTAGCCTTCCATTATTATTTGATAAGCACCAGTTTCTTAATCTTTATTTTCTTCAAATGTAACATTATTCTTAGTTATTTCATTAGGTAAATAGTGAAATATATTTTCAAATAATTTAGAATCTTTGAAGTAATAGAATTAATCTATGGTTTCAAGTCCTTGTATAAATGTGAAATTATCTTTATTATTTGCGTTTTCAGCCTATAAATTTTCCTATTTTAAGATCAAATTGTTGAGAGTGCTTTCGTATTTTTTGATTTAAACATTAAGTTCTGATTTTTAAGCCCAGATGAGATAATTTTGATATTTCTCTATTTTTATCTTAAAGTCTTAGTTAATCTTTTTCAATTCATCTAATTTTTTCAATTCAAAATATGGGTCAAAAATTTGAATAATCTCTTTAAGATATTTTTTTTCCGCTACTATTGTTTAATTAACTTCCTTTAGTGTAATCGTTTTTGTCTTTAGCCGTATAATGAATTCACTTATACTTTTACTTATACGGTTAATTACATCATTTTCTTTGTATGTTTATCCAATCTTTATTGCGAAGAGTATAAGTTCATCATCGTAAAGGTTTCTTTTTTCTTTGTCGATTAATTTACCAAGTCCATTGAGTGCAATATCAGCAATTTATTTGAATTCGTTGAAAATCAATCAATAACTTGGTTTTGGAAACATGTATTTGAGGATTCTTCTGATATTTGTGTTATCCATAGGTTATTCTCTTATTGAATCATGTATAACTTCTGAAAACAATTTGATTTTGAAGATGTCTTCGTTGGGAATGGATCTAACTTTGATAAGAGTTTCAATCATCCATTTGATAGGATATTAGTTTCTGAATACAGTAAACATATGGCTTTTGTATTTTTGATAGATAAATTGCTTGTCAAAATTAGGTATTTGCTCAAACACAGGATTGTTTAAATAGTCTATATTTCTGCTTAATGCTTAATATTGATCCGTGATACTTTGACAGTTAAAAATTTGATAATAGAAGTTTTTAGTAATCAGATTTTTAACATCTTTAAATGGTTTCTGTACTTTTCTCATTGGAATATGTCTCACTAATAATTCCATAAAGTTTGTTTGTAAGTGAGCATTTTTTGAAATATCCACAATGGTATCAAGGAATGTTATAGTTATCAAATCAGGATTATCAAGCAAAAGTTAAGCGTAGTAAGGATTGTTAAATATATTTTAGAGATTGAACCTAATAAAGTCTCTAATTTCTTAAGCAAATACTTTCTTAAATTGTGGTATAATAAGTATTCTTTCTAAGTATTATTTGATAAAACTACCGAAATTATAGTTTCTGTTTTGTCTATCTTTGGTATGTTAACATGCAGTGTAGATCACTTCACTAACAGCATATGGTGCCAAGGCTTCAACATTTTCTAAGAAATTATCTAGGCCCTTACTCTCCATTAAGGCATGATAAATCAGAGTTTAAACACTGGCGTCATTGTAAGTATTGTACATGCAGGCAACTCTGATGACATCTTTGAATTTGTTGTATCTTATCTCATCTTTCAGACTAAGTTTTTTATTCAGAAATTAAATCTGATCTGGAATAATGAAATTGTAGTCAAAGAACTCTAAGCCTAATAATGGCTCAAGATATACTATGTTTTTAAAACCATCTATGATTCTTTTGTAGTTTAATTAGTGTTAGTATTCAAGTATGATTTTTCTTAAGAATCCAAAAGGTAATTCTATCATTCTTTAAAACAATATCTTTAGAGTTTCTGATTTTTTGTTTAAAGTTTTGTTATCAAAGAAGGATAGCATTTCTAGCATGTAGATATTCATTTCCTAGTCATCAGCTTTGTTTAGGTACTCTTCTGTAAGAATCTTTAATGTAATAGACAATGGATATGCATTTCCTTCGCATGTAATAAATTCATATAACTCGTTAAAGATCTGTGGCTACCCATAATGCTTCTCTTTTTCCTCAATGTTATTAAAGAAGAATCTGATCAATGCATCATAATATTCTTTTCTCTAGTTGTTCAATAGTGCATTAGCTATTATGTTCTTTTTGTTCTAGTAAATGTCAAAGAATGAACTGAGTTGCCAGAACTTTTTATTCTTTGATCTTTCTTGTTCGGATTCGTCGGTCTCGGCCTAGTCTTCTCCCGATGTACCAGTTTTGACGTAAGTGTATTTAAGATCTGTGATTAAGGACAAATCATAAGAGGGAAGTTGAATGTAAGCATGAAATATATTGGCATCTAACTTATCCATTTTAATAGGATCTTTGAGTGATTAGACATTTCTAAACTTCAATTTGAATGCTGTTTTCTGATCTTGCTTGGTAGTGATCAGATAGAAATGTATCTTTCTTTCCTCCAAATCATCATGTGAGATGTTCTAAGCGTCTAATTTATCTTCATTTTTCTAAACAATACGGGTTATAAGAGATGATAAAGAAATTAAGATAAAGAATTAAAATCAAACATACTTAAAAATCTTATGTGTGCAACATTTAGTTGCCGCTCCAAACGTGGTCGACCATCTATGTTGTTATATAAAAATATAAGATATATTTAATAAAACAATAAAAGCTTAGACTTATATAATAATTTGAAATTTAATGCCCAAAATTATAATATTATCATCATTACTTACAATGGG
>LAST02022414.1:0-15641 GCA_001273305.2 Sterkiella histriomuscorum
AACCCCAAAACCCCATTGATGAATATTTAAAGTAAATATTTGAGAATTTTTATTAAATTAAGTGTGAATATAAGTTTATATAATATATAATCATTCTTATTTATAATATCATAAATGTTTATCATTAAATTTCTCTTCTTCTTCTTCTTGATCACTTTTGAAACTATTAGAGTCATCTTAAGCTTTACCATTTTTACCTTCTTCATCGTCAAAGCTGTTTCTATAGTCATCATCCAACTCCTCCATCTTCCGGAGTCTGCTCTTCATCTGATTATCGCCTTTTCTATTCCTGTTCTTCTCTATTTTATCCTTAACTTCATCTAGTCCTTCCACGGCTTCTATCAAACTTCCGTTATATAACTGCGGTCTGTTCGGTATGTTAAGTCTCCTTCTGGCTTTATTTACGAATTGTTTGATGACTAATTTAGCGCTGTTGCTGATGTTCCGGATGCGTTATTTACGTTTCTCAAGCCCACCTTTCTTGCCATCGCCACCAGCTGCGGACTCATCACTATCTTCCACTCGCTCATCATCGTCATAGTCATCATTAAGTTTATTTTCTTTCTTCAACTGATGCTTCTGCATTTCCTTCTTAACTTTGAGATAGAATTTCTCGATAGCAGTGGAACAATCGATGCAAATCGTTCTCACAGAGCCGTGCTTGATGAAATACTGTTGCCATGCTACGATATCGTAATTTACCAAATCCTACCGTTTATCCTTCAAAAACATGAAAAATAGATCTTCGATGTTTTGTATCAGTTCTGGCTTCAACCCGTATGTAGCTCTACAGAACATGCAATACTTCTTGATTTGATCATCAATGAGTTTATTAACTTAAATTCTGACTTTCTACTTCATTCTCGCTCTCAAAATCCAAAATCGGATAATAGCTCTGGTCGTTGGTGTATCGTTAGCTTTGACCCAATCTAGTTCCTCCTGTGACGGTACGAACTTCTTTTTCTTTTAGAATACTTCCTTCTCGAATTCTGCGGAGTTCAACAGTAAACTATCGGAGTTGTTATTTCTACTGTCATCTGATCCATCAGAGTCTAAAGATACATTGGCATCTATAGGTCCTAATACTTTCTTGAATTAATCGATTATATCCTTCCTGTACATAAACAATGTTCGGGGTGTAAACACTTCATACATCTGCTCTTACAGCCACGGTTTGTTATATTTCATAAACATCTCTCGGAAGGTATTAGCAACCATACGGTCAGTTAATAAATCGTTTTTGTTAGTCTCTTCATCTAATTTGATTCTATCGATGAGTCTCCACTTTTTATGATCAAATCTTACTTCACCCGGTGTCTCACGCCCTATCAGTTTATTGAACTTCTCTGGGTCTAGGATTCTTTGAAATAATTGTGATATTCCCGCATCGTCATCCTTTTTCTCTAATTTCTCCATTGTCTCATCTATCTTCCAAATCTTGCAGCGTTGACCAAGCCACATATACACTCGGTGTGATAACATACACAAGCCAAACATAAACCCGATTAGTGGTAATGTACCATAATCACCAAATATATTATATTCCTTCTCCCACAGCAAGATCTAAATCCCCAGTAGTATCTATGTGATACCACACACATACAGTGTAACAACGAAAAAGTACTGCGATGAGAAGCACAGTTAGTCCAAAGACCTAAGATGCTCGGCAATATGCACATTAGTAGTGGCCTCGTTACCTTTCCATCTGGTTTTACGGGTGCGGAATCTGTAACGCAGATAGTCTAAATAGTCATGTACCGGCAAGTCATTGTACCACTCCAGGATGTTATAGAAGAAAATATCAATCACAATTTAGAAGGGAATAATCACAATGTTGAACAGGAAATAATAGATGAAATCCTAGATTTTGATACCATATAAGTTTGCAACCACTGTTTCATCATAGAAAATCCAGAGTAATGCAGTGAAGAAAGGTTGATAGAGACAGGAAAGTGTATCATTAGCATAACCGACATGACATTCTAATAGCGGTTCAACGAGTTGAGCCTCAACATCCTAGTCGAGTTTGATATCACTTTCATTTGCGGAATCATTTTTCCTATCCTAAAACTCATCGAAATCTTCAAATTCATCCTCATTGTTCTCATCTTGTTCTTCATCATGTTAATTTTAAGTCTCAACGTAATCGTCCCTAGCCATCTCCTTCTTCTTTCTGATCTTAAGTTTCATTTCTTTGATTTCCTTAGATAAATCGATTGAAGCTATCTCAGACTGATTCATGTCGTTCTGATTAAGGAGGTAGGCATTTGGATTATCATCAAAACCGTCGTCATCTATTCTAGACCGGAAACTACTGTCCTCCGAATAATATATCTCAGACCTACTTGACTCCTAGGAATCTCCCTCAAACATAAGTTTCTCCTTTTTATTTTGTTTCTCTTCCTCTTCTTCACCGCCTTCTTTTTATTGGGTACTGATGTTATTTTCTTGTTTATTAGTTTCTTATCTCTCTAGTTTCTATGTTGCTTTAGCTTCTTTAAGTATTATTTCTTCTGGAGTAGGTTTGCGTTCTGCGAGCTCATCCTCATTTCTGACCCACCTGACTAGAGACCGATAAATTACTGGTATTCTTTCCTCTAAGTACTCTTGTATAACCTCAACAATAGGTTCAAGGTATGGCCTTTCAAACATTTAGATACCGACTTCAATGAAGAAACCATTTAGAAAGTCCAAGAAATTTGATGCTCCAAAAGTAACCAAACCTTGCATGACACCAATACTCACAGACAAAGGTGACACTAGCAATGCTTCACATAAAACTCGTTCTATAATGTTCTCTATGACAATTTGAACAACCTTCATCAGTCCTATCATAAACCAAATGTTATCTCCATAGGATGGTGAAAAAGAGAACTGGATGACTGCGAGTTCAAAGAACAGTAGGAAAGTAGACACGAATATCATATTTGAACGCTTCCATGTGTAAAACTCCCACACATTCCCATCGTATGCTTCAGGTACTTTGTTCTACAGTAAAACATAAAAAGGTTAATGAAATATTACCAGGTTAGTCTTATCGGGGATAAGAATAGTTAATCCGACGTATAAAATATAAGCACCCATGACCAAGAAGCAAGTGCCGCATCTACCTACTCGCAGTGATTGGTAGTCAACGTCGACGTTATACGGATCATCCTTGATATTATCGAATAAAGTCTTCATGCAAGCTGAAGCGCCACCGGGGTCATCGCATGCATACAATGACATGTCTTGTTGGAACACATGGGCAACAATAAAAGCCGAGATGAAGAAATTACCTGCCATTACAGGAATCATAGCAAGCAAAATACCGTACAAAGCGGGAGGAATAGTTAGGATGATATAACTGCCGAACTTAAACTTGGCAAGTTGTTTGCCTGGAGGAGGTCTTATTATCAATCTGTGGTATATCATAAAAATCAGCACATCAAACACTGCTATCATTCCCACAATCAAATAAAGCACAACATAGAAATCCCAACCAAAAGCGAAGTTAATGGTCAAATCTTTATGGGAAAGTGGCTGGAATGAAAATGTAAAGCTGTAATACACTTTATTTGTGCCATCTGCCTCTTCATCAGTTAACTCTTCAAACTGATCATAAACCAGCTCATTGATAATGATTCTCTTCAGGGACTCGTCAATTTGATAGTAAGAAACTGTCCATTAGATTTACTTGGGTATCAATCCTGTGAAGTCTCCCTCAAACATTGGGAAAACGCTAAGCACTTGAGTTGAATCAAAATCTGCACCTACCGTATCAGCAAATAATGCTGGGTCAACAGTAATGTCAAAGAGCGGCGTCTCAGCTTCAACTTCAAACCATCTCTGCAGTGGCTAGTTGGTATTGAAAATCTCATCATACATGCAATTGATTTCCACAGTATCGCAAGTATCTGCTGTTGGCTTCAGTCCGAATGAATACTCAGTCATCCACACTGTCTCGTTCTATGGGATCAAAGCACACTGATAATTCTATTCCATCAATGCCCAAAACGGTATATACTTCCCAAAGCCTTTGCAATTTGATAAGAAGGGTAAGTAAGGCAAGTTGATTCTATCTCTATCGTTCCAATACAAAGAAGATGGAATCCAAATATTTCTATTCTTTGTTTAACGATGTCTAATTGGATCCCAATTATCTTAACTGTAAGCGAAGGATACTAAGTTAGTTGGGAATGATTCCTTATCTGGCATTTACTTTGGGATGTTGAGAGGCAAAGATATTTCGTACTCACTAACTAAACTAGCAATAAAGGTATTCTATGTTCCATAATCAGCTCTGTTCGGATAGCGAATCTCAACTGAGGTAGTGTTTGCAAATAAGTGTCTATAGTTCAAGAACAGTGAGTTGAACAGCAAGATGTCTATGCGCATTCTTACTCTATCCAAAGCAAAGACCATAAACTCTAATACTGCTGTCTTATCAGTGTCATTGTACAAGAATTACTCAGGCATTGAAATAGGGAAAGAAGGATCTTCAATAGTGAGATCAGGATTCATAGTAATAGAAATCTGATAATCTTCTCCATAAGTCCAATCTATATCTTCATCCCTCATATGTCTCAAATCAACTGTGATAAGAGCATAAGCGCTTGGAGGTAACTCAAAGATAACATTTGGAACATTTGTCTCTAAAGCTTCTTCTGATAGCTCTTCTATCTCTACATATTCACTAACAAGTGTTATGTTCAAGGGACAAATTCTTGCAATATACATTCTATCAAAGTTTATGAAATCTTTCCAGGGAGATGTTCCTGTACTATCCTCTTAATCGTAAAAATCTCCAAGTATGTAGTCAATCTCGTAGAGATCTTTCAGAATAGGATTATCTTTAGTATATACATTCACTTCAAGATTTCTCCTTCTGTTGGCATAACTCATTGGCATTTCCTCAACTTGCAGTCTTCTTCTTGTTGATGCGGGCGATGATGAACTACCTGAAGAGGCATCTGAAGTGCCTGAATCAGACTCAGTATCCCAATCTATTCTTATACTGATATCTCCAACTAGTAGCTTTAAGTCTGAGTCAATGTAGCACTCTTAGATATTAGTTTTTGTGTCTTGACCATCGTTTCCTGTACCCTCAGGGCATCTAGTCAATGGATCAGTAGCCCATTTATCATAGTCTGTTGAGTCTTCCAGAATGGAAAGAAGTCCAGTTCCCTTGGGGCAAAAGAATGTTTGTGGGCAAGTATCTCTTGTTTTTGTCGCCTCTCCGGTTCCACTTCTGCAGAAGAATCCTGCCTCACATTGATTGTCAAATTGAGTAAGCGACGTAGTCTCAGTTGGACAGAAGAAACCCTCTGGACAAAGAGTTGTAGACTTTGCACCAGTACCTGATTGGCATACTTAACCATCAGTACAAGGAATTGAGGAGGTGATGTTCTTGTAGGCTTCATTTTCACAGATTCTTCCAGGTGGGCATTCAAGACACTCAATCTAATCTCTTATACCTCTCTCGAAACTAAAAGTACCTCTTGGACAAGCACTACAAACATTACTTTCAGTAATGGATCTATAATAACCAGTTGGGCAAATAGTAGGAGTGGAAGTACCCTTATCTTTACACTCGTAGCCATTTGGACATTAGGTACATGCAGCTGATTTTGTACCTAGAGCAAATGTTCCTGGTTAACATTATTGAGCTTCTACTGCTCCCTAATTACCAGTGTAAAAGCCCTCTTCTGCTTCTTTTGGGAATTCTGTTTGGGAGGTGCAGAAAAATCCGATCGGGCATAAACCTGTACCGATAACTGAATCTGAACCTCTTAAGCAATAGGAGCCTATTGGGCAAGGGAAAGGAGTTGAGATCAGGTAATTATCAGCAGTATAGGTATACACTCCTTCTAGACAGAGATACCCTCCAGGGCAGATCTATTGCTAGTAATTGGTGTACATAAGTTAAAAGTAATTCACCAAAATATTCCTGTGTTTGCTAACCGGTATTGGTAATTTATCCGTTGAATTCAAACCATTGTTGAAAGCTGCTTTATCAACAATTCTCATACCATCCCACAAATGCTTGAAATTTACACCATCTCCTGAGCCAGTTGAGTTGATAATGTAGGAGTAACTTAAGAATTCTCTAGTCATACCAAAGTTCTAGCCAATTGCTGCAACATAATTTGAGACTTCTGTACCATTCATGCAGCATACATCGAGATTGTAAAAGTAGTTGTAGAATTTCTATGCACTGTTAGGTGTACCTGGTAAAGAAGTATATAGTTTCCCATACTAGCATACAGCATTATCACTAATCTTAACAGCCATGTAGCAACTTCTACCTTTAACTGAAGTAGCCGACATTACACCTCCCAAGCAAATATGTCCTGCTTTGCATAGGTTATCGGGAAGCACGAGACCTTCTTTATTACAGACATAGCCTGGAGGGCAGAGGATTGGGAGGAATAGGCCTTTCATAGGACAGTATCTTCCCAGAGTGCATTAAGTGCAGTTTTTCTGTCCATAGTGTATATTGAAGGTACCCTTAGGACAAGGAATAGGGAACAAATTTCCACGGTCAGGACAGTAATGTCTTGGAGGACATATGATACCTGTACTATTCTAGAAAGGACAATAGTAACCAGTAGGACAAGATGCAACTCCTCCAACATCTTAAGCCCCTTCATAACAAATCATACCTTACTTGCAAGGACTTGGTTGACTGGAATTGGCATTATATGTTACTACACCAGTCTTCATGCCATTTCTACAATAAGAACCAGGAGTGCATTTATAAGGTAAGTTCAGGAATAGGTTTCCTTCTGTGATATCTTAGCTTGCAGTTCCTTTGAAGCAGTATGATCCCTTAGAGCAATCTTAATTTGGTGAATTCAGCTTTTCTCTTGAGCAAATAAAACCCTGTGGACATTCAATTGGTTATTCCATTCCAGAGAATGGACATAAAAAGCCTTTTGGACATCCTTTACAATAACTAGACTGAATCTTATCTTAGAAATAGCCAATGGGACATGGTTTAGCATATCGACTCTATTAACCACCGATACAAAAATGGCCTTTAGGGCATGATGTCAAACGATTGTCTCTGCAAGTAAACCCTGGTGGGCATTTATCTACGAATCTTATCTCAACAAAGCTATTGCTTTAAGTTTTCAGTGGATCATTTCCATAAGATATCTTTAAATGTACATCAATTGTTCCCATTTGTGAGTAATCTGGTGTGTTACACACAAGCAAATTTGAGCTGAATAAAATTCCCTTGATGATATCTCTCTGCTAGATAACAACCTTATAATCTGAATTGATTACTTCAAAGAAGCACTAACTCTCTGGAACTAAATTATTTGCCTCAACAAAGATCTTTTGTTTTGCATTTGTAGAGAGAATAATCTTTGGCTCAGCATTGAGTATTTAAATTGAGTCCAAGATCTCTAATTAATCTTATGCCTTTTCGAATTGCAACCCATTATTGGAGATGTATAAATCATAAAACCCAGAGTCTAGCATATCAAAACTACAGATTATTTGATTTGAACTTAAATATAGAATGTTGAAAGCTCTCTACTCGATATTTTATCCTGAAAGTAGACAAGTTAATTCACTTGCAGTGTTAATGAAATTCTCACCATCGACAGTAAGTACAATCAGAGATTGACTCTAGGTTATTTAGGTATTCTTGAAAGAAGTTATTATAACCTTGGGGTAATACTATAATCTCAAATCACCATAGTATTCTTGCAAATTGTATGATACTCGAAAGTCAATCACGGTAAATGATGTCAAGAAATCTTTGTAGTTAGGAATACTGCATTATAACTAATTCGTAGTGTTTAAAGTCGCGATATGATTGAACTGCTAATTGGGTGGTGAATCTAGTCTACCAAAGACACAGTAGAATATTCCAGATGTTGGGAAATTATAGCCATAGACAGTAATCACCAAATCATTACCTATCTGAACTTTCTAATGACTCAAATAGAATACACCAAGTAGCTTGTAGTAGGTAAGTACAATATTAGAGCTTCCTCTTTGAAAATCCTACCCATTATTGGCAACAAAAACAAAATATGGGCCTTCTTGAATTACATTTGGTGCTAGGAAGCTAATAACTTTTGTACTTTGGAATGTTGGCTTGATAGTATCTCCATTCATTCTTACCATTAGCTCACTGGTATTCTTAAAACCATTACCATGGATATACACCCTGACTTGATTAGTTCCAGCTTGCATACTGATGAAGGCTGGATCAAGGTAATTAATCTGTAGGTCATTATAGTATGAATATTTCAATCCACTCTTTGTTTTATACACGTTCTCATTAAATACCAACTCAAGAGAGAGATTATCGGCTTCTTCATGCTTCGGTGTCTCGCATAACAGCAATGTTGAATTGATAATGATTGGTTTGACAATAATATCATCAATGGAACAGAATGCTTAACTGTCAAATCGTTATCCATACACTTTAATCAGTGTGCCACCGCTTGTTGGACCATAATTAGGATCTATTAAGGTAAGATCTGAGTAAATTTTGTAAGAGTAGTAGATTGTCTCATTTGTGTAAGTTAACCCATCGTACACAAACTTGATGTCTACATCTTTAGGTTCTGTTACTGGGGGAACAATGAAGTATATTTCTGTTTCTGATTTAGATACATATTATGTAACCAACTATCCTCCTAAGTACAAGTCAAAGTCTGCATACCAGAATAAGCTGAAGTTACCTACTACTTTGACTGTATTTCCTCCATCTATATAACCTTCCTTTGCTATAATGGCGTTAATTTATGTCGCGTCTATGTAGTAGAATGTAAGAATAGATGACTCTATCACGTAGTTATCAGAGATCAATACTCTCATTCTCACTCTTTGCACTTTATCTGAAGGAGGACACAGACATGTTATCTATGTTGAGGTCACTAATGATGGTACAACTTCTTTGCCTCCAAATAAGCATTTTGTTACGTCGCTTCTAAAGTTGACACCAAAGACCGTCACGTTTATGTTTCCCTTCAAATTCGTCCTATATATTTATATTTATTAGACAATTATTCCTTAAATAAAAAAACCTACGTATATTTGTCAAGCCTTGTCATTAATGGGTCATCATAAAATGTGAACACTACATTATCAGTTGTCCAATCAACACCATCATTTAAGCTCAAAAAGATTTTGACTTCTCTGTCCTACTAAAACCTCCAATCCTTAGCAGATGGCATTTGCATAATCAAGGTAGTGTCATCAATCCAAATAACCTTTTATTTAAAGTAATGCGTATCTCCAGTCTATGTTACAACCATTTTAAGGAGTAGACTATGTACATTCATTATATTTTTTCCAGTTATTCTCAGAGTGATCTATTGATCAATATAGGAAGAAGATGGAGTTGTAGATAATAATTAGTAGTCTTTGATATATGTGAATAGATATTATTACTATACTCGGTATACACCATCAATATCATTTATTGCAACGTAAACATCTTTGTAAATATCAGTCAGGTCATTAAAGTATGAAGTTATAGAAGGAGTTATACACTGAATGTGAGTATCATTTAATCTTGTTGAATTAACAGTAAACGTTGTCCCAGTTTACATAAAGTTAAAGGAAAACTTGCATTTAGGCTAATACCCAACTTAACTTAATGAGGGCAAATTTTCAATTGTTAAAGTGATAGTAGTGCCTCCTTTCTTACTACCTCTGATAGGATAAATTTTAAGAAGATTAACATATGCAAGATATGTGAACTTTTCCTCAAAATCTTTGATTCTTAACCCTTAAGAATAAAGATAAACTGTGATCTAGTTTGTGTAATTTTGAGTGGATAGAGGAACTTAGCAACTAAGTTGAGTGTTTGATATATAATTAGCATCAACAAAAGAATTGTAGTCTTTTAAACTAATCATATCCTTGCTATCTGAAGTAACTGGCTTAAAGTAGCATTTATACGATTGTCCAGAAATGAAATTCTTGCCGGAAACGGTAATTACCTGAGAGTTCTTTAGAAGAGTTTATGTTGGAGTAAAGCTCACTGCTAAAGGCAATCTAACAGATTAAATCTCAGCTTAGCAATTTGAGGAATAGTCTCTTCCGTTATTGATACTTACTTCAATGCATCTTGTTTAATAGTCGTAATAGTTTGAGAATGAGCATTATAAGATATTATCAGCAATCCATGTCATATTTAGATTAATGGTGCTGTGATCATTAGCTATGCGGCATTTGGTTTAATCAAGGAATTACTGCTTATAGGTTGATAGGAAAACTTAACTAGAAGCAGAAAAGGTAATCTCGTAGTGAGTAATGTAAGTCTAGGATTCTCTAAAATATGAAAGAGGTGTTACATAAGAAGTACTTGACACTTTCTCAATTTAAGGCTTTGGTAAAATAGGAAGGGATAAAGTATTTTGATCACTCAGTTTGAAAGAAGTTTAACTTTCAATTAGACTTATTAAGTAATCTCCATATTAAGCATAAACTAATGGAAGTTAGCAAGTCAAGTATATTGGTGATTTTACGGAGCATGGGGAAGAAAGTAATTATACTGAATTGTCTGTTGATAGTGTGAGCTTAAGAATTGTCGTGTAACTTGTGTCATTGAAAAAAAATCCTGTTACTCCTATAGTGTCGCCTGGGTGATATATGCGCTATTTATAATTCGCTGATTAAGATTAAACTAATTGATCAGTTATTGTTGAAGTAATTTCAACTAATGAGACTAGATGAGATTGAATAAACACAGGGTATATATTTCTATTCTTCCATTTAAAACTCTTATCATAAAAGTAATCTTGTAAGTTTGTAATGCCTTCTATCTCAATTTACTTGATAACACTGTAGAATTATAACAAATCAGACAATGAGCATTATAAACGCTTTCCTGAAGTTAGCATATTTGCTGGAAGTGAATCATATTTGATTTTGAAAGGCAACTGTAAATCTTCAGAGTAGTAATAGGTGAAACATAGCCACTAGGTTGACCAATTATTGAGATAATACCCTATAAGTTAAGTATTTATCTAGTAGTTATCAGTGTTGTATTATGTTGATTAGATTAGAGAAATAGTGGGAATATGAACAACTTTTATATTTTATTAGCAATTTGTTGTTCTTGAGTAAGGTTCCATTATTTGTAATTCTATGCAATAAACTCCTTCCTTAATTATCTCCTTTTTAAAAAAGCATTTAATTTCTGTAAAATCTGTACTTATTTATAAACTATCAGAGATAACGACCACATAGTCCTGAGTATTATATTTGTAACTTAATACACACCTTAACTATTAAGTCATTTGAGAGTCTTAAGCTAACGAAGATACAGTTAATGAAAATTGTGTAAGCCAAGGACCTGCCATTAACTAATGAGTATCTGTGCTTTAGATAACAATACTGTTTAACTGATTCTTCAAAGTCGTGTTCTTATTTGTTTAATATGCAAGTTCCTTCAGATTTTAGGCTTGCAATAGTTAAGTGTAGTCAAAATTAGGTTATGGATGGAGTGCTTTAAAATCAGGAGCATTTAGATTATTCCTTGCATAAGATAGAGTTACACCTGTAGATGTTTGGTTCACTTAGTTGAAATAGTCTGGATTTAGTGTTATGTGTACTTGAATCTGTTTATTATCAAAAGCGTGAGTAGTTAAAGGACATCTCATTTCAGTTGAAGAAACATAAATGCCTTAAATCACCATCTTTCCCATAAAGCCTCCTAAATATATGCACGAGAGAATATTGATATTCTCTAAGTTGTTAGTGGTTATCAAAAGCTCTTTATCAACTAATTATATTATTTGTGAAGATGGGTGGATAGCTTAAATGGTTAAGTAGTGGTAGTATTGGAATACTTAGTTTACAGAAAACTTGAATTAATCATTGATAATTATCCACAATCTTACTTCTTTTATTGATAAATCATTGTTTTGTTATACTCCACATTCTAAATAATTGTAGCTTTGATTTTTAATACAAATTTAAGTACCTAATCCTTCATATTCTAATTTGATTGATAATATCTTGTCATAAATTTCATTTACAAGTATTATACTTTCATATGTATCTTAGGATAAATATAGACTTGTCTTGTAATTGGTTGTAGATAGCATAAATGGGAACTCTTTTAATGAGATGTTTTAGACAACAAAATCATTTATAAAGCACAGAGTTGTCATTTTAATGTGAGTTTTAGCAACTGCTTAATGGAAATCTCCATTTGAATCTCTTATTTTAATTTATCCACAATCTGACATTTTCTTTGATTAAATTGGTAGTTTAAAAGTCCATGAAAGTTATTTATCACTCAAATATGTTGCCTTAGAGTAATATAAAGTCTCTTGCTGATATTACACTGTAATGTAATAATCTAGCGTACTCTTAAAGTTAAGACCATTAATCTTTACTTGTTCATTTAGTGAGACAAAATTAGTATCGAGAGATTATACGACAACTGGTATCACCATTAACTTAGGGCTAGTAGTTACCGAAGCGGTTGGTACAACTGGAATGAAGTTCTTCTAAACCCATTCTTAAGCTTCAAGTATAAGATTGGCTTTTAATAGTTAACTTGTATCCCGATTTGGTATGATTTAAACTGAATATTTACCTGGTTTTGGTAAAGTTACGTTATAACAGATGACTTATGAAATATCAGTAGAGGATATATTACAATAGAATTCACCATCGTATAATCTACCTTATGAAACTTTAATAGCAATTCTGTCAAGATTAGCCAAGTAAGTACCTTCAAGAGTAATGTCAGATTTTGTATTTGCATAAAGCTTTGTTGGTGATATCATTGATTTCAGATTTGGCAAATCTCTAATGATAAAAGCTTATATATAGTTGCTCTCGCTATTACCGTTGTCATTTGAAATTGAGAGCATGATGTTTTACGTTACATGACTGACTTTACTTAAAGGGCATTAAACCTTACCAGTACTTTCGTAGATTGCTTTAACCTTTGAAATATCATAATCGCTCTTAAATATACATACAAGTCCTTGAGAGTTATAGATGTTCTCTCCAAGCACAGTAATATACTAAATCTTTGCTAGATTATAGACTTATTAAGGCTCTACTCTTGTTATGAAAGCTTGTGGAATAATTTTAATGGTGATTGAGTTTTAACTTATCCTCTCTTTTTAATAGTCAAGGAATGATGGATATAGCTTTGGTTAACGAACAATATGAATAACTAGTTCTAATTTATCTATTCCTATCACGGAACTCATACTTGCCAATTTAGGAGTGTCACAATAAAGAATTGCCATTTAATTCTCTTCATCCATCTCTATATCAGAGAGTGAAGTTTCTGTAATGAGATTTCCATGATTTCCGTATTAATAGAAGCTGCAAATATAGCTAACATCATAAAGAGCATTAGATGCTTCTCTAAGAATCTCAGATTTAGAAGTAACCACTTTGATTTATGTATCTAGATCGACAGGAATAATGTAGGTTGGCTCTGAGTATAGCAAGTTTATCATCAGTACATTTTGTGCTTAAGGATTTTAGCCTTGCACTTTTGTCAGAGTTACTTCCTTCTTACCAAGATAGAGACCAATAGTGAAATGCATATTGTTTAAGGTATCTCCAAAATAACTGAGATAATTAGTATGCATTTGTTAAATCTAGCATCTTGTCACTTAATCTGAAAGAATTTAAGCCTTCAAGTCAAGACTCTGGATATATACTTTCCCGTTGGTAATATACTAGAGCTTGCAAAACAACAATCCTTCGTTAGTTTTAAATTCATTATATCCTCTTCCAACCATCATTATATGCTTAGTCAAGAAACTTTACTTGAGATAATATTTAGGATAAATATCAATCAGCCAAGGATTAGGATATACTGTAATTGAAATTGAATCAATTATCTTAGACACATAAGAGCTATCAATTACTATCTACATTTTGTAACTGCCTTTATTAAGTAAGTTTTATTTGATTGTAACAGTTATCTCACTCAAATATGGATCAATGAAATAACAAGAAGTCTCATACTTTATTGTTGTTAAATCTTTTGTATTATAAAATCTACAAGACATAGATATTGACTAAAAATCTGCGAAATATGCCTTTGACTAATTAGCCTTGATAGTAAATGTTTCCTTTTAACCTTAAAGAATTGTTATCGATTATGTTGCTATAATACTATCTTATGCGAAAAATTGCGATGTTACAACATGAATCTTTTTGCTAGTTTAAACTTTATTAGAATTGTTGAGAAGGTCACTTGTTAAAATATCATAAACATTATTAGCTAAGTATAAGTATGAAGATTATTGATAGTTAGAGAGTGTTAAATCACAACTAAATAAGTTATTAACTAAATCTATAGGTTTAATTATTCCATAAGCATTATCCAAGGTACAATAGCTTTTACCTTAGACGAAATTTATCATTGTAAATTTTAGAACAGATTAACTTTAACCAAGGATAACGACATTACCTTGTTTTAGTGAAATTAGATAAGGCTATTTAATCACATTAA
The DNA here is from genome assembly GCA_001273305.2 of Sterkiella histriomuscorum. Lineage (NCBI taxonomy): Eukaryota > Ciliophora > Spirotrichea > Sporadotrichida > Oxytrichidae > Sterkiella > Sterkiella histriomuscorum. The sequence goes on from LAST02022414.1 coordinate 14,453, forward strand.
ATCCTTTTACTGAGATAATCTCTTGTTCTTAGTATTTATTGAATCTTACTAGAATTTTTATTACCACAGGTATATTTGGTTAGTTAGGATACAAATCTACAATTCTTCCGTTCTTCTTTATATCAATTTAGCATCCAAACTCATTCTAAGTAATTTAAGTTGCATTACCTTATACAATCAAGGTTGTTTTATCATTATATACTCTACATATCATCTTCATATCATTTAGAGTATTAATTCTCTCATTAACTTTATTAAAAATAGGCAAATCGATTGAAGAAAATGTTAAGATAACTTAGCCATTGAAGTTTTATGCTATTGTTTTCCTAGTTGGTTAAGCGAGAATTAATTTGTTCTCTTTTATCACTGACCTAATAGCTACGATACTCAAACTATTAAGTGACTATTTATGATTTATCATTAGTGAAACTTCATATATCCCACTTGCAAGACCAGGATCCACTTTGAAAGTAGCAAAAGTGTTATTGTGAATCTAATAAGGTTCAATTTGAAAGAAATCTTAGTATTAAGCACCACCTTTCTTAATATAAGTAGATGCTATTCTTCTTAATGCCAAGTTTATAGGTATATTTTCTGATGGATAGTTATCTGCTTACACCAAAATATATGCTTCTCTTCTTGTCTCAATAAAAGTTGTTGATAATGACACAATACTATGAGCATGTCTAGATTAAACAGATAATTAAGAGATAGTATCAATCATTGGAATGGTTTGAATTGTAGGCTGGGCAATTGGTTTTTAAACTTAAATAAATTTGAAGAAATCATCGCTGTACACTCCATTAAGTCTACCTTGAAAATATTAAACAGATGGGAACTCATTATATAATGGTTTGAACCTTCCATAACTAGATACTTGCTATAGCATTGTAGATAGAAATACTGATTGTTGTGAAATATTACTTGAGAAGTTAAGGTAAAAGTCTAGATTTTATTGAACCAAATAGGACATTAAAGTTGTATTAGTTAAATTCTAGGATGTAAGATAGATTGGTTCTTATAATTACAAATTTCTTCTGTACTCAATAATATCTCTTATATAATTAGTAGATTACAAATCTATTGTAAGGTTTCTTTCAAATTTAGATTAATTGTAAACATTTTAAGGTTTTTATAGACTTTGAGTAGTGTTTAATGCCATAATATCATAGAAAACATTCTGAGGTTA
>LAST02022415.1:0-10225 GCA_001273305.2 Sterkiella histriomuscorum
TCGTCAAATTAATTATAATAATTTGTAATATCGTCAAATTTAATTATTATAATATGCAATATTGTCAAATTTGAAACACCGTCAAATTTACAGAGTCAAAAGATAAGCAGTATAGTTGGTTTCTAACCATACTCTACTTGATTAGAAGTAAGTATATGATATATTGATTACATTTACTTAACATAGTTAGTTCCCCTTGATTACAAGAGTATATGATGAGTTATGAGAATATTTATTCATTGTTTATATAGAATGTAATAATGATGGAGGTAAACATTAAATACTTAAGTTTATAGATATACATAAGTTAAAGAAGAGTGTAAAGTGAACAGAGACATAACGAGTCAGTGTGTTGAATGTATTAGTATGAATTAATGTTGTATATGAATGAAATTTTGTTTCAGATCATTTATCTGCGCATCAATGCTCGTGTTAAGGGTCAAGCAATGACAAGAACATTTGTAAATGTCTGATCAATGAAGTATCATAGTTCTCATATATGATAATGATATTCACACATACAAGAACAGAACACAATCTTATAATCATTGTTCATTATGAGGTATGACACTTCAGGGTCACACGTATACAAATGCTCATCACGCTTACCTTTGCGTGCAGATGATCTGAGGTTGTATTAGTTTGTGTTTGATTGAGGTTGATCTTTAATGTTAACTTTTTCCATAAGTTTACTATACTACCCGGTTTTGACTGTAGTTTCTTGTTCAAGAATTTTAAGTATCATATTTCCATACCTTTTAGTGAGAGTGTATTGTCTCTTCTCTTTAAGAGAGTTCCCACCAACAATATACTTAGTCTGATTAAACATACTCTCCCATTTCTCAACAATATCTTATATTGCATTGAATTTAAAACATAGTAATGGTCTTTTAAGTTAATACAACTTGTTGAGAATATCGACAAATATTAGACCAACTTTATGTGAGTAGCCAGCAATGTGCATGAATCTCTTGTAATGTTGTGAGAACTACTCAGAGAGTGACATGTATGGAAACTTCTACTAGCATTAGATATAGTTCCAGTTCATTACACATTATAATGATAGTTCCATTTCATTTGGTTAAAAGTTGATTGCACTTAACACATTAAACTTAATATCTTTGTTGATATTGTTATCTTTCAGATACTGTATAGCTTCCTCATTAGATATGTTGAGTAGTATACCAACAGTTGCTTCTAATTCCCTTTACATTATTCTAGTCATGTGGAAGTTGCAGAAGTTATCGAAGAATAAATGAAAGCAAACATTTTAATACTTCGGTTTGATTTCTATAAATAGAATACAAAGATATAATATTATATACCTTGAAGTTGACTATGCAACTTTGCATATATCAATGATGACTCTAATACCTCCAACAGCATTTGCTGTATGAATGCAACATGTTGTGTATCTAACTTCAATTCAAGTAATGTTTCATTGTTGACAATGTAATTTCTGAAATGTTATGTTGACATTATTGGCGCATAAAATTAATACTATATTAGATTAAGATCAAATATGATATTTACGTATCTCTGTTAAGGAATGTTATTAGCAGTGTTATAATCTTCACGATTATAATTGTCAACGTGTTAGTTCTATATTAACGAGGTTGGTTATCTAACTGTGCTTGTATCGATTTACACTGTGTCATTATCATTAGTATTGTTCTTTTAGTTTGAGTATCTTGTGTTATATTTATATTAATTTTATATCTTCTATTAATATCTGGATCCTTCTACAGCTAACTCTGGATATTTTATATTAGCTTCATTGAGAACGTTTTGTATATCATAAATCTCTGCAGAACTCAAATGCTCTTGAAGCAGATTGATGTTTTAAGGATCTCTATGACAATCTCTTGTTATTACGTACTTCTTCTCCTCAGTATTTAAGTACTATATGTTATATGTGTTAATGATTATAATATTACCTTAGTTTTCTTGAGTGTGTATGGTAATGATTTCAATTCACTATTAAGATCAGTATGATCTTTGAATCTTTTTGAGGGTGTAGTATAACTTTGATCGTGAACATCTTCGTGTTCTCTCTATCTTTTAATTAACTTAGTATTAGCTGAATAGAATATAGGAGTCTCGAACGGCTGCTCCATGTTTTCAACATTTTCAATGAAAGCTTTATTGATATCTTCTTTAAGTTGTAATAATAAAGATATATCTTTCCCAGAAATCTCATCTGGAAATATATTATACTTATGTTACTGTGTTTGGATTATTGTACCAGTACTCACATTTTTAACATCACTGTATTAGCATTGTACTAGCTTGTCTATTTAATTTGTATTACATTGATATGAATCCTTACAATCAAACTTTTATATGTTGTGTAAATTGATGTTGATTATTCCTTTTTTACATTAAGTATGATGTGATATAAAATCACTGGTGTGTATATATTATCTACACCTGTCACATTGAACTATGGGTTCGTTACTATCTGTGTAATGATAACAACTGTTGATAACGTTTGATTCTCTCAAGATAAGTTTCTGTGGTGGTAGTTTACGACCACTTTTGTCAATCCGTAATAACATACAAGTGTTATTTGTAAAATAATTATAATTATCATAGACAAATATCAATTTAATATATATTATTATTAGTCTATATAATTGACTCAACTCATATAACTCTTTCACACTAGTAGTTGACATATGTTAACACTGATATACGAACATTGTAATTGTGTGTGTCTGTATGATCAACGATTGCGTGATGTAGTATTAATATTTATATAACATATTGTTTAGTAACTGATATGTATTAAGATATATATTTATATATGTATTGGACATTATAAAAGTATAGTATACATTGTAATAATTTACACTAGTATTGTAGTATACACGAGTTAATTATAATACATTATAGTTATAATACACAGAAGTATGCACACTGTGCATATAGGTTGAATGTGTTAATATAAATTAAGTGTTAACATATTGTTTAACTTATTCAATGAGAATGATATGTGTCTATCTTTACTCTTGAATTTGTGAATGTGAATATTATGAATGAAGGAAAAGGAGACAATCACACATCAGCATGATACTAACAATAACAACTCGTAAATAACTTGCTACCATACTGTTTGTCAGTGATCAAGTATGTTTCTAAAGGGTTGCATTTATCTTGACTTGCACTAAGATCTTTACCACCAAGTCTTAGTTTGAGTGAATCATAATGTTAAAACAATTTGGTTGACTATTTATATTTTGAAATAAACTTTGAATATTATCCTTTCTGTATTTATGTCGATGGTTTCAATATGAATACTATTAACCTATAGTAATCACAGAAGAATTCGTATATTCTTTTATCTTTACGAGTCATATCACTTGGTAGTTTAGGTTCTTACATGAACTTATCAAATTTTACAGTGACTTTACTAAGCAGTTCTTTCTATAGTTTTGAGAGAGGTTTCTCTTATGTGTTCATAGAGTTAAGTATATTCATGAAACCCTCACCGCAAAATTGTGCATACTGCACGGTCATCATGAACCTTGAGTAGTATATCTTAAACTGTTCTACTAGTGGTTTATCAGAGTTGATGTAATAGGGAGAACCATGCCATTATATCATAAGTTTGCAATCTTAAATACCAAAGTTATCAAAGTTAAATACTTTCATTATGTCAAATCTACTATTATCATTGATTCCTTTTTTCACAAGGTACTCTGTTGCATTGTCATTCTGAATACGTAGCAGTATATTGATTAACATAGCCATTAGGTTAAACAATAGTTTTTGTAGATTCATACTGTATACTCTATTTGACAGTGCTAAAATATCACGACTTTATTCATATTTTGTAACCTCTAAATAAACATGATCATTGAGTGATGTCATTCTTACCATTACAAAAAATTTGAACTTTAGAGTATATTACTGATAAGTTGAGAGTCTGTGATAACATCTGAGTTATGAATTACATAGCTTTACTATCCAAATACATCTTCAAGTGAACTGTAGTGTCCACTTTATACTCCTCTTCTTTGTTAACCTGATTACTGTATGTGATAGGTATGTTCAACTCCTAAATTAATGAACTTTAATGATGGATACTTACACATATCTTATTTACCATAACATCTCCTTGAATTCTATTGAAGTTTGTGATATCTTTGATACCAGAATCATTTCTAGATAGCATTGATGGTTGTATATGTTAATTGTTGGTTACTGTGTCAACACGACTACTTTCAGAACCATCACTATCGATATCATCAAAATTTATAACCTCTTAATCAATGATTTTCAATTTACCATTTGAAACTTAGTTAATTTTGAGATAACCATTATAAATATATGGATATATTATCTCATTTTCATCAATGATGAGGAGTAACTCCTCCAGTTCAGCTTCACACATGTTGTCAACAAGTTTACAGAACTCCTGGAGGTTGGTAACGATCAAATTCATTAAGCATTGTTTCTTTTGTATTACAATTTTAGCCTATATCTAAATTTATACGATGATTAAGTTACATTGTCTTGTTAGTTCTGTAAATGTGATGTTAAGTTAACATTGCCAGTTTAATTATTTACTTTCATTCTCTTACTTGTACTCTGTTTAACTGGAGTACACAGTGACTCTTCATTGACATTTGCTGTTCTCTTATGTAAGAGAGGTTAGTTATTTAATTTTTCTTCCTCATGAATGTGTTTGTTGGTGTTATAACTTAACTTGACATTTTCATTAAATGTCTATTACAATGTCTACTGTAAAGACATCATAGACTCCAAGTATTACTTTTCAATGTAACCATCATAAATGTTACATGCATTGTAATTATTTATAGACAGTGACCCAGGAGAGTTGTCTATCTTCATTTACATTAACTCTTCAAATAAGATTTCTATATTCATATTAATATGTCAAGTTTGTTACTTTGCTTAAGTGTAGGTTGGAGTTTCTTATCAATGTTTCTATTATTTGTGCAGTCAATATAATGCTAATAATATTGCATGCAGTAAATTTTCCACTTGCACACTGGGCATTATGAGTGTGAGTAGTGATAATTGATAGATGTTCTACAATGAGTATAATATATGCGACAATATTACTTTGGGATGATAACTTGTGGGAGTGTTTATGAACATTAACTTGTTTTAGTTAACATTGTATGTAGGATAATTATTAAATTATAGAGTGAATGTCAACTCTAATATTTATATTATGTGCATACGCACATTGAAGTCAATGATAATTACTCAACATGATATTTACATTGAGATTTTCACTTGTATCAGTGCGCTGTGTATGTATAAACTATCTGCAATCACTAACTGTGTCATCCATGTGAGATCTCATCTTGAATTTCATTTACACTCCCAGATTTCTCTATAGAGTGAAGAGTTAATTTGGATCCGCTTTGATTAATATAATTTGTGATTAATTTATTAATTTATTATAAACTATTATAAATCACTTATTGAAAATTATAAATGATAATTATAAATATTATTAATAATAACATTTCATCTTAAATCCGACTTTTCTATTGACTATTTTCATTGATAAAGAGAGTTTGACAGCTTAAAATTATGTACAAGTTAAAGTTATTATCATACATTAACTCAAACAATAGTTATCTAGTGATTTGTATGAATATTAAAAATGACACTTTCGATATCTTTGATGTGAAGTTTAAGGTCAACACTCATTATGTAATACTAAAGTTAAATTAACCTGATAACCGATGATAAATCCTGTTATCTTATAATGTTACTAAATGCGTAGTACGATATAATTATTTTACTCTGGATGATCAGATTGCTAGTGTAATGTTGAGAATGTAATATAAAAGTGAATGTGATCTTTGGATTTCGGATTTTATAATAATTTTGACATCATGTTTAGACTTTTTTAAAGTGTCAGTTTTTTACTATTTAAATCAAACTTAATCAAAAAGTTATAATTATATTTTAAAAATATACACTGAACAACCAACAGCCTACAAGTAACGAAGACCGACAAATGCGTCTAAAAATTCCAGGTAAGACCTTGGGGAAGTCTGGTAATGTTATCATTCCTTACCAGTTAAAATCTTACTACTATATCGGACCTACGTAAACTGAGATTGAGTTATTAGGCATATCTAATATTGTTAATATCAAGTTTGATCATATGGTAAATCTTCTTTATGACTCTTACAAACATCTTGATGTGTCTATAAGAAGGGTTCTCAGTTATGTACTTGTTTAATTATAACATTAGACTTAACAATAAAAGGACGATAATATTTATGTTAATAGCTACTTGAACCTTGGTTAATTAATCTTAAGATGTCCAGATGCCATTTAAATGATCACTAACTATTTTAATGATATGTTTGTGGGAGATGGAAAACAGCACCAAACAATTTTAAATCAGATCATTGATGAGGGATTTCAAAATCAACCACGTGAATGGAAACTCAAATTTAGTTATACCAAAAGAAATTTCACTGACTAGTTCACGTCGATTGATTTCGACTATACAAGTTAACATTAATAATTTAATGTTGAAGACCGTAATATATATTAGGATAGTCGTGATTAATTTAGAGGATATAGTTGTAATACAGATGCCTAATATTTAGATGTGATGAAAACGATTTTCTCAAATGAAGATCGTTTTATAATGTTAGACTAAGATATAGTAGTCACTTAGGTAGCTAAGTATAATTCTGATAAAGACTACAAAAATTTCATTGATAATCTTATCTCTTAGTGGAATATCATAATGGAAGATAGAGAGTTCCATGATCATGCAAAAGCTTATGGAAAAGTCAGAGATATAATTAATTTAAAGTAAGAATCATTATAATAGGAAAATTAAAAAGCTGCTTGTGCAAACACAGACTTGAATGATCAACCTATGTTAGATTAATCTTAGTTAGATTAATAAAACGAATAACCCCTTGCTTAAAATCAAAACCTCCCTTTAAATTAATTTGCTTAGAAAGATTAGACTCCTCCTAAACTATTGAGTTATCAATCTTACATTTCTTAATAGCTCTCATAAGGTAGTGAAATTGTAAATAAAGGTTTCTCAGGTGTAGGGAGTGCTCCAAATTCAAAAGGAAAGTTATAGGAATTTCGAAATGATTAGTTAGAAAAATAACAACGAAGTTAAAGTAAATAAAGAGCTTATAGTAATGAAACGCGTTCAAACAATTTTCTTTAATAATAAGTTCATAATACCAATGTCTTTGATTAAATGTCAGGAAGAAAGAAGTTTAATTGGAATAAATCAGATGGTATTAATAGTTTCATCTATATGTAATAGAATGACACAGATAATAATGGAACTAAGAGTTAATCTTTTAGCCAATATGATCAAGATAATCAAAATAGATCATAATCGACGATTCAACCATAAAGAAAAGGATCTGATATGAGTATATCTAACACTGTACAATAAGAGTTAACATAAAGTTAACAGCAACCTACTAGCAATATTGATTAGCAAAATATATAGAGCAGCTATACCCGCTAACCCTCTTAAAACAGTCCCAAGGTTAACACTTTAATTAATTAAATTGTATAAAGCAATATGATTCCCGCAGCAATGATGCCAACATAAAATATATGCACTAATAGCTCATAAAGATTGTCTTAATAAGACATAATAAATCATAATAGAGATTCTTCAGGGTTAAACATAGAAACTGTTTCTCAGTAATAATAAACTGGCACACCTTTAATTAATGTTGGTAATTAAAGTAATTAATCAAATAATAAATCTTAGATTGATCCTAACATAAACAATTCAAGTTAGAGTTAAAATAATCTCAATTAGTACTACCAGGATTTTAGATAGTTTCAATAGCCAGATGAGTTCTATACAGATCCTTAAAGTAATAATGAGATGATAATCATAAATCATTTTGAAACTGATTAAGATTTGTTTATTCATGATTATAAATAATAAGTGGGAGATGCATTTTAAATTTAATCTCTATAGACTCATTCTTAATAAACTTAAAGAAAATTAAGAAGCTAAGGTTAAATGATCATAACTTCCCCAATTAAATCCACTATGAATGAAGATGATTAGACTTTATAAACACAGAAAAGTAAAGATATTATTGATTAGATGACTTAAATAACAAATCGCGCAGTTACATCAAATAACAAAAGTATAAATCGTTAATCATTTGCTCATTAATACATAAATTACAATCTGAATGCTTCAAACAATAGTGAGAAGTAAAAAGAACAATTGTTTATTGGTAAGTAAGCAATAAAACCTAAAACATAGAGCAAATAACCTACCTCGACAGATTAAAATAAATTAATTGCCTCCCCTTATGGTGAAAATTATAATATGAATGACATGGTATACTTGGGCGGATTTTTGCTAAAACCGAGATCAAAACTTTAAAAATATTAAGAAAGTAAAAAGTTTACTAATAAAATTGGAAATGAAGGTATACCAGATTTTGATGATGGCGAAAGTTCAAAGCTAATAAAAGTAAAAAGTCTAGAAAATCTCATAAAGTAGCATAATAACATAGTTTATCCAAATAGTTTGAAATAATCTGAAATTGAAAGCGATTTAAATCTCAATCTAATGATGAGTTTGAACAAAAATGATAGATAGAGTTATTATAAAACAGTCAAATTCCTGAAAAGATTTTAGCACAAAAGATAATCTTCTTAAGTAAGTAATAACATTAAAGTTAAAGAAGGATCAGGAGTATTTGACATAAAAGATTTATCTTTGAAAGGTTCCATAGAACCAAATTAATCAGTTATGAAACCTATATTACTTTTAGAAGGGACTCCTTCAAATGATATAGAGAGTCCAAGCCCAGCTTCCTTTAGACCTGTGTAAAAAATTATGATCACTCATAAAGACTCATCTTAAGATGTTTAAAAATCTAAGTTTAGTAATAGTAGAAACATGTCTCGTCTCTTAATGAATAATAAGAAAAAAGAAGTGAAATCATATGAATGTAAATCTCCATAAAATTTAGTCCTCCTTTAAAAAACAGAAAATTCTTTGATTGTATCTAACAAATAGTCTGTTTTTACTTAAAATCAAAACGATCCTCCTACCATAACTGATAATTCAAATTAATAACAATCAGAATAATAAGAAAGTAATTCAAAAGTTGATGAAAGTACATCTTTTCATGCTCCACAATGGAATGAAAGTCCTATGCTTTCTGCTAGAACAATAAAAATGATGCAATAAATTCATGATTAAAAATATGGAATTGCTGCTCTATAAAAATAAAAATTGTAGTAATAGTAAATAAATAGCCATAACTACTTACAAAATATTACAATTAATCCTTCTTTTGCTTATTTGCAACCACACACAAACAAAGATTTACCAAAATAATCAAAAAGAGTATTAATTAGAAATAAAAATTCATCTGATAAAGAGTAATTGACTGGTTGGTGATAAGATTTTATTTATAATTTTAGTAGTTTGATTTTAATTATTAAGGTAATTATATGATTAATTTTGCAATTATTATAATAATAAACATTAATATCAAGAATGGTGTTCCACATCACAAACTACATGCGTGAGACAAACGTATGGATGATCCGTAAAATGCGTTGGTTACTTTGGGGTTTTGTTGGTTTCATCCCTCTCTACAGAAACTTCTATTGGGACTATCAAGGCAGAAGAGTTGCTTGGAAGAAATACTGGGCAAATAAATCTGAAGATGAATAAAGATAAGAGGCAGAGTAATTGAGAACCGGATGGGGTTATCATCCTAGATATGAACCAGTCTACGATTTCTCATTGAAAAAGGCCAAGTATGATAGACAATCAAGAGAAGAATATTTCAATGATATTCCTCGTCTCTTTCACATGCACTCTAGTCTTGATGGTTAAGAAGGTAGACTATAACCTAAGGAAGTTAGAACTATTGTTTCAATTGTGACTGAGCACAACAGACAGCCAGGTCTATTTGATTACAACCATCCTCAAGATTTCTATTCACTCTATCCAGAAATTGATCAAGAGTCTTATGTTACTCTCGGTAGTCAAGCCAAAAGAAAAGTTCACACTGATGATTGATCAAGAGATGAAAAAGAAAATGATTAACTATGTTGTTAAAAATAATACTAAGTTAATCTATTCTTTGACAAGAGTGATTCAACATCAGACTTCATTCTTGATTTAATATTTAAACCTAAATTTATTTACAATTTTATCTTTATATAATAATCTCATGGGGTTTTGGGGTTT
>LAST02022416.1:0-24581 GCA_001273305.2 Sterkiella histriomuscorum
TTGTTATTATTATTATTATTATTGATAATTTATTGAGTGTCTTCAAACTATCTGGTATGACTTTGATTTTTAGAGAGAGGTTGACTTAAGAATACTTCAGAGTTTTTAAAATAGTTCTTTGTTATAGATTTTAGTTGAGTGTTTAAGTTATTATTTGAATTTTGATTTATATCGTCAATCTTATTATTCATTGAAGTTTCAAGTTAGCTAGTTCTAGTAACCAATCTAATAGTATCTGAAGTGTAATTATTTTAATTAGTGAACATATCTCCATATGTTAAATCCAATGTATTATTATGCTAGCTAGTATTGCTCACAAAATCACCACTTACAATCTATTACATATATTTCTTCTTTTATTTATCTGCTTCTGTTAGATGCATATCCTCTTTATTTACTCCAGATTTTATGTCTCTTATTTTTGTTCTGAGGTTTAAAATTAAAGTTCTAATGTTTTTGAGGTTATTATAAACACTTTTTAAGGATTTTATTATTTTCTAGATTAAATCCTTTATCACGAAGATAAAATTTATTGAAATTCCAAATCCTACCATTGCAATAATGGACCATGCTATATTTTTGGTTGATATTCATAAAAAAACACTTACATATTTAAGTACCTTCATCTTCAGTATATTCATTAATAAAAACAAATGATACTATAAAAGCAACGAGACATGATAACTCATTAGTTACAAAAAGTAGGTTTAATTCCATATTAACAAATGGCCTCACAGTCAAAAGGAATAAAATTGTCTAAAATAGGAAAATGATAATAAATGGAAAATAATGTAATATTACTGCAAAAGTTTGTGATACAGAAAAAAGAAGCTGGAAAACTGGCATTGTTTCACCTACTACAAGAATAGCTGCATAAGTATATCTTCTAAATAGAAAGATAGGATTCCACATTTGATTGATCGTTCGGTTTCTCTTTATTCTGGTTTATTCGATTAATGATCCAAAGTTTTACTCAAATCTTTCAGTTGCTATACTGTCAAAATTTTTCATGATAATAGCAGAATTCATAATAGGATATATCGTGACAAATGACATTACTACAATAGCAATACCTGATGCTCCCATCTAGCTGATATTTCTGAACTACAAGCCCATTACAATATTTATCCATGTACATACTGCAAGTTCAAGATACATTTCATTTAAGAATTATAGAGGGAAATTGTAGGTCATACCTTTCCACATATTTTTGAAAGGTATCTAAATAAGTCTGTATTTAACTTTTGTCATTAAATAGATAACAGGGAAACTCATACCTATCACACAAAATATCTGCAATTTTTGATAGTAGTTACCAATCAGTAATGCATTTTCAATCGATAAATCAGTATATCTCTCATTTAATACTTTCCAATTAATTTTATCAAAATCCAACACTTTATTGAAAAATTATGGCAATTTCTGGAAAAAATCAGCTGTAGTAAAAGCCAGGAATTAAAATGCATCTCTTGATAATTGATGAAAGTTAATGTTTATTAAGGGCAAAAAGAATAAAATCTATAGATAGTTGATTAAATTCCACATATGCTGTAAACCTTCACCTAGTACAGTGGAAAGCACGAGGTTTGTAATCATTACAGCTAACATAATTTTCTCGAAAGATTGCATTACAGTACCTATTTATGCCTTCTCGGATCTGGTTTTAGTAACTGTTGGAATTTTGAAATACATAGTATCAATGTTATTGCTAACTTTATTATTTAAACCCGACATTATCCCCACTCTCAAAAGTTATAGTTTAAATTACTATATAGTGTTTTTAAAAATGATTAAAAAAGAAATGTTATTTTACCTCAGGATTTACTTTACTTGTACTGAAAAATAGTGAGTAGAAAATTCTTATTTTTTATGATCCATCAGATTTATTCACTAGTGCAATATTATAGTCATAGAAATATGGACTATTGCTTCCTATAATAGTAAGTGAAATATCTTTTTCCTTAATTAGTGTTTGATTGTAAGCATGCATCGGGATGTTAAACCACACATCTAGATACCCTGTACCTTCACTGCTAGAAAGAGTCATTTCATATGTTGAAGTGGTAAGCTAACCAACATATTTAGTTGTATCTGCTTTAGTACTACTTCCTCCCGATACAATCCAATTTTTCTCAATTTCACAGAGTTAACTGCAACCATCTATAGTAATAATTATTAATCTGTTGAACTGTTAATAAATTTGGAGAAAAACATAAAATGTGTAAAAATAATTGGGTTTTATTTGATTGTATAGAGATTATGAAACTTACCTCCATCTTCTAAATTACCATCATCACAAGGGTAAATGCCCATATTGAAACCATCTCCACAGACCTCATCACAGGTCTCTCTATCAGATAAATATCTATCCAAATATCTGGGGTCATCAACTGATAAATCATAGCAAGATTGACATTTAAATGTTTAATTTTATGAATCTAAGTAAGTTTTGGCATAATAATTTGCACAAGAAGTGCAGTCAGAGGGGCTTTATTCACAAGTTCCACACTCTTCTTTGCATGTGACACAGTCAAACGTAGTCCAATTAAAATACTAGTTCTTCTCACAAGAGATTAGTTCACATGAAGCAGGAGCAAATCCTGCTAGGTAAAATCCTGTCTTGCATGTTGTGCATTCACTATATCCTGTTCCAGAGCAGCTTGTACAATTTTGACTGCAGTTATCACATTTTTATAGATCTCTTATGTAGGTTGTTGCAGGCGGGCACTACTTATAGCATTTTTCTTTGTTGTTATCAAATAGGAGTTAAGGGTAAGGAAGATAACATCCCAAGCAATCTGTAGCATTTTTTTCTGTACATAAACAGTAGTCTGAACAATCCATGCATCTTTTGGAAGCATGATCTGGGTAAGTTGTATCTGGGCATTACTAGGGGTCATAGCATGATCCGTTTTTAATAACGCCAAGGTTTCTTGCATCAATGTACAGATAATAGCCAGGTTTGCAGTAATCACATTTTTCATTATCCCAGGGCTTTTAGCATTTTCCACAGAGATAATAGCATTCTAAGTATTCATTATACTCAGGATAATAGGCAATTTCTGGTGTATTTGTAACATTTATAGTTATACATTCTTCACTTCTCCACCCTGTACACTATCCAATATTGCCTGAATTGTAGCAAGTTGCATTACATTAGAAGTATTCGCAATGATCCCCAATGTGAGTGTAGTTCTCTTTGTTACAAAACATAAAATCAACAGGATTTGTATATTAGTCATCATTTTAGTTCCCTATCGTATCTTTAAAATATACCCATTCTATTTCGTTTACATCAACATAAGGAACAGTATTGTAAATATCTATGGCGTGATTATAAAGCCTTGTTCCGCTCATTTCATCCATTTTTAGCTGAACTACCATGCTATACAATTAGAGAGCTTAATTGGAGAGAGCTAGTTTTGCAATTTAACTCACTAGAGGGATCTAAATCTAATGAATCTACAATTCTCTGAAGTATGTATCAACTCCAAGTTCTAAGCTTGGAACTAAGGATACCAAACAGGATACCAAATTGGTTCTTAACATACTTAATTAGTTCATTGTTTCTTTCTGGTAAATTGCATCTGTCATAAAATTCGAAGTGTCATCTTTCATTCTTTAGGCAAAAAATGTGCAAACTTTAGTTCTTTAGGAACATGAAATAGAAATGAAAAACCATTTGTTCATTAATCCTCCCATAGATATATCTTAAAGTAAGTATAAAGATTAATTGATAATTCTTACTTTCAAATACTATTGTGTTACCAGCTGCTATTTTAAGACTAAACATTAAGTCTTTATCAATTTAAGCACTGTATCTATTTTCTACAACAAGCTACATTAATGCCCCACTAATTTATGATTAAAGAACTCTCATAATTTTAAAATTTGCCCAAAATGATATAGTAGAGTGAGAAAGTACATTATAATACAAATCTGAAAGTAATATTTAAAAACTGAATATATTACCAGTATCATGAGCTACTCCATTTTTAACCAAGATATTAATGGGTTATGTTCCCATCTTTAGAAACTTTTCTTTAGAATGACAAAACCCTTAATGTGAAAATACATTTTCTCCTTCACATATTTCGAGTTTGCCTAAATCTGAATCTTCAATTAGTAACCACAAACTATAAAAATGTTAACTTAAACTTTAAAATAATACCTATTAGTTCTTGAAGAATCTGTACCTGTTGCTATATCTTTCAAAGCATCACCCACACCTTCATTCAACCTGAAGTAGGCTTGCAATTTCAGGTTATGCATGCTATATTAGACTGATCTTGTCATTCTTCTTCCAATACCAGGATTCAAAAAAGTATTCCATATTCTTACTTCTCTCATGCCACCAATAAATCTCTTTCCAATCATCACTTGCATGTTACCAGTGACAAAAGCAACTGATACCACAGAAAGATCATTATACTTTTCACTATAGTATGCACTCTTTGATTCTTCTAATCTATAAAAGTTAGCTAAATAGCTGTATCTCCTTGCAAAAGAGCTAGCAGCAGTTATACATTCCCACTTTTTAAGATTATAATTAATCTCCATGTAAAAGTTTGGGAATAGTACAAAGGGCTGGTATCGAATTTTTTGTGAAGGAAAGGAATAGAGTGGAATATCAACCATTCCGACAAGTTTTAATAGATAAACCTCTATAGAGGGGTCCTAGAGATAATTAGTATTGAAGCAAAACTCTATGGTGTGTTCACTATCGACTACTTCTGAACTAAGGAAGGCTTCTTGATAAGTTACATCATCAAAGAATAAGCACTTGTCTCTTGAGACTGTCATTTTTCTTTATGTTTCTTCGTAATTAACATCTGACGAAGCTATTTACATGCTGTCATCAGTTTCATAAGCCCACGTAATATCGTTTCTTGAAATACTGATGGCTGTTTTGCTTCCATAAAAAGACTAATCGTAAATCTCTTAGAAGAAAGGTGTTGCAAAATCGTAATGAACTTTTATCTAGCTTTACCATTGTCTCTTGTTGAAACTACCCTGATAAAACATAGCGTTAAAATCGATTTATGTAATGGGGAAAGCATTTATTAAGAACTTAGAAATTGCAAGAACATTCTGATTGCTATTTGAGAGATCTAAAATTAGTGAGGTTATTGGAATAGTAGCACTCTAAGTGTAGTCTATTATTAGATCCTAGATTTGCTGTGGAGGCTATAAAGCATCAACTGAAATTTTCCAATGAAAGTTAAAAAGAGTTGCACTGAATTAGTACCATTAATTAGTCCAAACATCAATATTTGTTATCGTAGTTTGAGGCAAATGACTTGGAGAATAGATTATCACTTTTAATTTATTTGATTCTACAAATGCCTTCATAATATTTTGCAACTCGAAGAGAACTATTAATCCTGAAGTCTGCTTAATCTTGAAAGAAAACAATATTGACCAAGCATATCTTAAAACTGGCTATGTGATTTATAAGCTAAGTAATGCTGAGTTCCTCAATACAATACTGCCTCTTTCTAAACAATAAGAATACTCTTAGCCTCTTAGTATAGTATTACTCTGTTATAAAGTATTATCGGTAAGATAACTAGCATGTAGTCTGTATCCATGAGGGCAAATTTAAATTCTATTGTTATAATTGATAGTTTAGAATTAGTTGGTTGACTCTATCCATCCTGGCCATTCATTCTATTTTAGATCATAAGGTTGGTAGGAAATTGAAGTTGTGTAATCTTTATTATTGATAAGAGCATAGTAATTTAATACAGTCCAGTCCTATGCATAGATTGAACGTAAACCTCCCTTAGTTATTTAACTCATTTCTTAAACTGTTAATACTCTTTAGTAAATGGCCATGTGACTGTAAGCATGATTAAAAGGGAAGCCACTGTCATCTCCAATAACTAAATTATAGCTACTCTACAATTTATCCAGAGTAACATTAAAGAATTATGCCTCTATAACTAACTAGTCCATCATATACACAGCGAGATTGTTTTAAACTTAATCTATTATTATGAAAATGTAGAATAACTGCTGTGTGTTAAGGTCATAAGTTTGAGTTTTACTAATAACTTTATGTTACTGAAATTCAACATGTATTTATTAGTTTACTCTTCTAACTGTCAAAAGGTTTTAAATCTCTACTATTGTGTAACTTTAATTTTCATATAACATTGCACTGAACACACTAAATGTCATCTCAACATCTTTAAATTAAACTCTCTTTTTAATCGTGTCACCAATGTCATATTTAAGAGCAGTATTTAAAGAAGAATTAGAATAAGGAGCAATCCAATTTTGATAAGACATACAGCCTGTTGTTGATCCAGTCATACCTGGTGAGCAGTCCATTGTAAATTATTCTTCTGTTGTTGCCCATGCAGCTATACCAATTTGACCTGCTTAGGTTGTGCTAATGTCAAGGTAATGATCAGGGAAATATACAGAATCGTAGAAGTAGTTATTCTAACTTACAAATTTAAAGTAGACTGCAAGATTTGCAGAATTTGTTGACTTTTTATACAATGGTTACATTGAATGGTAGATTAAGTCTTCATAACTCTTAGCTTCATTCCATATCTTAAATTCTCTAAGTGTTAGATAGTTATCAAGTTAAAAAATCTAAGGGTTACTACTTCCTGTATTCTCTCCAAAATAAAGAGGGCATTTGCTGAGGTAATCTAACTTTGTATTAGGAGGATTGGTGGAAGTTTAGCGATACACATTGCTGATGTAAGTGCTAACTTCTTGTTTGAAATAATCGCTCACAATATTTACGAAGTACCAGGCATCTTTTTCAATAACAGGATCAGATGTCAAAGTATGATTGAATGCTGAGTATACTATCTTAAGATCTAGAGCTCTTTTTTAAGAAACTGAATCATACTTAGCGTTTATGCTAATTCTTGCGTTTATATTATCAGTACATCCTGAGGGGTTATCGTAATCATGATAAGCTATCAAATGATCCTATGTGTAGAGGGATGGATTGAAGTAGCTAGTTGTTATTTTGAACCAAAATCCTAGTGTCCATTCTTTCGAGATTTGAGCATAGGAATAGTCTAATGGTAAGCCAACACTTCCTCTGTAAATAATCATTTCAAGCTCCCCGTATTAGTCTATTGGCTTACCTTTGAATACATCAAAGAATTAACCATAGACGCATAAAACCAAATCTTCTGCTTATGGGTATATCTCACTTATATGTTTCCACATAGTCCTAGTGCTATAGCTTTGAGAGTTAATAATATAATGTACCTGCATCTAATTGTTACTCTCCTCGTAAATAATGTCTTGAAAGATCGAAGTGTTTAAATAATGCAATGGCCAATCAGATATCAACTTATCAGAAAGTTCTCTTTGTAATCTGTATTGGCAGATATTCTCAAAGTCAATAAACTCTTTATGAATCTTAATATAAGCAATTACTGTATTACAAGGATGAAGTTAAGAACCTGCATTACTCGGGCATAAAATCAGATTAAATACTTAGTTTTAATTCAGATTATATTACATATTACCACTAATAAATGAGTGCTCTTAATTATCTACAAATACTCTTAAACCATTAGTTTAAGACCATTATGTATGAATATACCTCCAAGGTGAGAAATAAGTGTATAGTTATAAGAATTTTGTTCTATCAAATAAGGTTTAGTCTGAGTTCCATGGAGGTTAAACTGATGCACCTGTTGCATAAACCATTGTGTTATATAAGACTCCATCATAAATTTCTTTGAATGTATAAACGATATCTCCTAAATCAAGAGATAGAAATTCTCCTGCTTCTTATCCATTCTTTAGTAACATCCAAAAGCCAAGTTGAAAATCAGTATAATCACTCTACCCACTAAACTTACTTAAAGGTAGAGGCAGTTTTAAGTTCAAAACATTCCCCTCTGACATATCTAAGTATAGTTTTCTTTCACAGATTCCTATTTCGTTACTGAATGTTTCCCCAGCTTAACAAAGATTTTCATTATAAAGACTACTATAACTTGAAACATCATAACTCAATGAGGTGTCATAACTAACTACTGTATCATCTGCTATATGTTTTGCATTTCCATAATAAACAACTCTTTGTTGCTCATAAAAGGTGTTATAAGTTTGATCATAATAAAATAGTAAGTCATCTTAGAATTAGAAATAGTCAGTGAGCTTTTTGTATTGTTGTATCAATGAGTACACATTTAATTCCTTATTCCAAAGCTTTATGGATCTAAAATATGTTTGCAGACTTGGATCAAGTTAAAGATTCATTGTTGCAGGTTACTATGGTATCTAAATTGGTGAGATAATCTAAAATGTGCATATCAGCTTGCCATTCAAGATATACTTTAGAAGATTTTAATTAGACTCAAAAGCAATTGCAACATGATTATAGATGTCAGGAGTATTTATGCTCATCAAACATTCATTATCTTAAGAACCAATTGGTAATTTCATGTATTGACCAATAAGAGATATTGTGATGAAATTATCAATCTTAATTAGTGGTACTTTATCACTATTACTTAGTGTTAAGAACATAAAATCTAAGGTCCAATCTGCATAGCTTTTTGAAGAAGAAAATGCATTGATAGAATTACCGCTTATAATAACTGGTATATATTAAGTTAGTAAGGTATCTTCACCAAGTGAACTAGCTGGAAGATTACTCTCGAAGTCACAATTCAAGTTAAACGTTTTTAGTTGTAAATTTTCTCCAACTTAGAGAGTTTTCATTTCTCTGTAAAGCTTATACTGATTAGAGTCATCAAGTGGAAAGTATTAGAAAACATGTTAGTTATGCTCAATATCTAGAAAACGATTTGTCAGCAAACTTAACGGATTATTGAGTAATGACTTATAGATCCTCAAGTATCTTATCCTTGCTTGAATTGGGTTTGAACCATTATACGACTTTCCTATCCACAGTATATTGTCAAATACTGTTGTTGCAGTAGAAGGTACAGAAATATCTATACAATATCATAAATGTTAAAAGAAGCTTATATCAGATAATATCCATTTGACTAAAGAAGGATACTACAAACTTACCTTTCGAGTTTGTGTGATCATAAAACCGATATTAAGTACTAGATACCCTTGAAATGCCAACAAGCCTCCAGAAGTTCTGTTTTGAACTATATAGTTTTAATTGTAAAGTGCAATTCTTACAATGTTGATGTTTAGTTTTCCACTACTTCATAAGCTATGTAATTAGAATGAGTGTATGATGGAAGAATATATTATACAGAAGCACTCACTAAAAACGAATTAAAGTTAAATATTCAATCATACTTGTTGTTGGATTAATGACAAATAATTAGTCGTAATTAGTCATCCCAAATAAGTTAACAAAGAGGAATACTGAATATTAAAAAGAAGAACCAATTGTGCCACTATTTACATCATTTCCAAAGACTCCTAAAATCTCTATTGCTGTTGTGTCACTTGAAATTGATTTGAATTATCTCTCTATAGTAACAATTAAATATTGAAAGAAAAAACTCACCTTGACAGCTATTTGTTACATAATCGTAGATATAGTTCTAATCGTTTTCGGAGCAAAATCCTTGCATCTTAAAGTCTCTTTCCCAGATAAACCTCTTATCAGGAGTTGAAGAAATATCAATACCAGTAAATGTTTAATAAGATTTAATATCATTAACGAATCCAGAGAAAGCATCCTTATGAAGTGGAAAGTAGAAAAGAGCAGCACTTTTAAATATAGATTCTTATCTAGTCAAGACCATGTGTTCTTATTTGGACATATAGTATTTGAGGAACATAAAATTCCTAAGTTTCATTCCTTACATAGAAATACCTGTATTATCTTTATAGCCTAAGTAAATAGTGAAATCTGAATTCCAAGGATTTGTTATGATTAATTCACTGCTTTAATGTGATATTAAGAACTCATCTAATGTAGAAGCATATATTGCTATTTAACGAATTGCTGTTTACCAAATATTTGAACACCAACTTAGAAGAATCCATTAGTTTAGATAATTTGGAACTATTTGTTAAGAAGATTGTGCATTCTAAGATGATAACTAAAGATGCAAGTTATTTGAAGAAATTGCACCAGTCACAAAATCACTACTTAAGATTTGATAAGTAGCGAAACTATTAAACGATGGTATCTATTGAAATTGTACCTAAATGAAATAGTTAAATTTAAGATAAAAGGATAATTTTACCCAAAGATGAATTGAATATTAATCATACTCTGTGCTACTTTTTACATTATACGCCTTAACTCTGGACTCTGAAGACTGCGCAACTAATACTTGATTGGTATCTAAAAGTATTCAAATAAAAAGGGGAATAGTATCTTACATTCACATCTAAAACCATTGAACCAGGTACCATTTCGGCATATCTCTTAATAACCTCCATAATTCAAGGTGTTAGCACTTAGATCACTAGCAGTTAAGCATGAGTAAACAACAGTATCATTGCTTTGAGTTTGTTAAGTGTGATAATTATAAAAGAATTCGTTGAATGTTGTACCTCCTAATGAAAACATAGCTATTAAATTGCTACCTTCAACATAATTCAAAGGTGCCCATCGATTAAGATATTAATAGGACAATTAAGCATTATTGCCTTTCCAAAATCTCATATTTCTTGCAAATCCCTTAAACTTATAAAGGAATACGGCTTCATAAAAGTCTATTAAGATACCATTAAACCTATTATGCTAAACACATATACTATTAATACAAGACATGAAAGTTTAATCATAATAGTAAAAGGATAAATGGTTCCAGGAGGTATTTGTTGAAGAAGGAGAAAGAGTTGTATCAATTTGATAATCACTTCTAGTTTGATATAAATCTGGTGTAGTAGAATCGAAAGTTTTATTTTCACAAACATCTGGAACAGTATAATTTGGAGATCTTAAATCTGTAAAAGTAGCTCTCATATTTACACTGGCGTCAATGTATTATTCAACTGGTTAAAATATCTCGTATTATGGCTTGAGTACTGACACGCTTGGTAATGTAGGTGCATATCTGTAAGGTTAATCAACAGCTCTTTTATTCGGAGGATTATAAAAAGATGTTTTTGCTAGTATTGTACTGCTTATTCGATTTGTTACTTCAGTTCTTACTGCATTAATATTAGTATTTGCGGTTGAGATCGTATTTGGAACACCGCTTGCAGGTATCTATGCTCTTGTCAAGCTATAATATCGAGTTGCAAGAATAATTTAACCGTTAAGAGAAAGACCAAAGAAATTTTAATGATTAGAAGGCATTATAGCTGTGGTCAATGATGTTGATGTAGAATCTGTAATTGTTGTTTCTAAAGTAGTTGTTGAGTCAATACAAGGGACAACATTCGCTTATAAAGACTTTGAGGAATATGTATAAATTGTGTCAAGAGAAGTACTAATACAAGTATAAGATGCTTAAGATCTATCAATGAAACTTGCTACAATTTATTGAGAGCTAGTAGCAGTAACAATGCATGAGTTATCTGGCAAGTTCAAAGTATCTTCGCAGCTGATCTTTACATCAGAAACTGAAGTTAGTGATACTTTGCAATATTAGGCATTGTCACAGTCTATAAATCCTGTTGAAGACGTACTAGAAACAGTGAAATCACAATAAATGCTATTCACACAACTAAACACAAATTTTGATACAGATGAGGCTGTTATCTTGCAGTAAATTGCATTGTCACAATCAACATAGACCAAAGTTGCATTATTTAAAGTAATCGAGCATGATGCTTAGTTGCATCTGACTATGCTATACATTGCTTTAATTGTATCCACAGGTGCGTTTACAGGTGTATTGCTAATTGAAGTTGAACAATTACTTGTAGCATATGAACAGTCAACAAGAAAGCCATCTGTACTTGTTATTGTATTCTAACATATAACACTGTTAGAGCAATCAATAATTGGTGAGTTATTAGGGTAGTTTGAACTATAGTAATTCCATCGAACATTATTTTTGCATAGCAAAGCACCTAAAGAGCAATCAATATAGCAATCTTAAGTATACTAACAAACATTGGAGCACTCTGCAGAATTACTGCAATCAATAACAGAGTATTTACCTTAAGACGATGCTTAATATAGAGTGTTCGTAGTTTTAGATCCCACAGGCATGTCTTTAGTATTGATTATACAATTTGTGACATATTTGCAGGTGATACTATTTAAAGTACCTTAAAGACCTGATCCATATATGATACTTCTGTGATTAAAGACATCCGTAGAAACACTTGTATCACTTGTTTGGAATAAAATGTTGACATTTGTTGCACTATTTATGGATACAATACAATCAGTATACGAATTATTGCAGGTAACCTAGCACCCTGTACTATAATCACACCTAACATATGGTCTCAGTCCATTTGCAAAGTTAAACCTGTTAAATTGTGAGAAAAATGATATACAATTAGTTGAATAAGAGCAGTCAACATATAACTATACAGTGTTTGTCATCGTGGTTTGACAGTTTGTTGATCCTTTACAATTTACTAAAGTACCTTTAAGTGTAGATGAAGTTCTATCACCATCTGAAATTATATTTACACAGTTATATGAATTCTCCAATTGAAATGCAAGCTAAAAGAAGTTCTTTGCCTCATTATGACATGTTCCAGACTATTTATAGGTAGCATCAACTAAAGGGTAATAATTCACAGTACCTTTAGTAACTGTGGTGCTTGAATCAAAATAGTTTGAACATAAAGTGCCATTAGTTTTGCAATCTATAAATATCATCCCTCCGTTATTGATTGTGTTCTTGCAAGTCATTCCACTACCTTAGCATTGGATGATTGATTAAAATGTCTCGCTACTTGTGGCTGTAACTGATGAATCAATAGCAGAGTCTGTTATAGTATTCTCACAATAATGACCAGTTGTTCCTAGTCCACACTTAATAAAGAAATCTTTAACCTTCGTCAGAGTATTTTTACAATATAGATTCGTGCCAGCGCCATACTCACATTCTATAAAGAAATTATCTGCTGTGTCAACAGTATTAGAGCAAAGGCTACTGATACTATTACAATAAATTTATGGAAACTGCTTTAACCCATCACTGCCAACATAGGTTGTAATGTCTTTTAGAGTATTTGAGCATGTGTTAGCACCAAAGCAATGAATAACGATAAATGTACTTCTAGTGATATCATTCTGGCAATTATTAGCAGATTGGCAATAAATTGTACTCCAGGAAGTCGTTGTTGTATCACTGAATGTACCAAGTGTCAAAGAGGAATCTGCGACTGTAATCGTGCATAATGTTTTAATCAAGGCACAATTAACTTCAAATTCCTCTACGTCGTCTATAGTTATTGTGCATGTGCTCGCAGATTAGCAATTTAGATATGAGTATTGAGAGTAAAGAGTAACACCTCCTGAATCTTTGACAGGTATTCTGTTAGAGTTTGATAAAGCAACTGTGCATGTTGTAGAGCAATCAAGCCACATAACATTGTTAGATGCTTGAAATGTTATATCACAGATACCAGTGCTTGCAGTCTAGCAATTAAAATAATTGTATACGTAATTACCAGTAGTTCCACATTTAAATGCTTGCGTGAGAGATTTCATAGTTGTGATGTTTGATTTGCAAGTAGCTTGAGCATTTTAGCAGTCCATGAAACAGAAATCTGAATTTTTACACTCCAGTATACAAACCCCTTTCGCTTATTGACAATTAAGATAGTTAAAGATGGAGGTTGAATTACAAGTTGAGGATTAGTGAGTAGTAATCGTGTTATAGAATTGACCTCTACAATTTACAGCTAATTTACACATAACATAAGCTGCAACACTTGTATCAAATTTAGCTACACAGCTCTAAGCACTTTCACATAAACCATAAGCTGCTCCGTACATAGTGTTTTAGTCTGTTTCGTATTAATTATACCTAGTATAAGCCTATGCACAACTCTATGCTTGTGTGCAATCCAATAAAAGCTTTTAAACATCGGTAGCTGTGAACACTAAGTTCTTGGATCGATAAGAATTTATGAAGGGGTAAGAAGTACCCAACGAGTTTAAAGTGAGTGAATTTACATTCTAAAAGGTTATAGTGTTTGAGGTGTTTGAATTCGAGATATCTACCACAATGTAAACTCCACTAGTAACATCAACTTCGCAAAGATCCTGAGCAATTTAGCAATCGATGTATGATGCATAGAATTTAGAAGGGTCTGAAGTAGGATTTTTGAGTATTATAGAAGAGTTCTGTGATACATGAGTAATGCATGATTTACTACCATAGCACTTAACTTAGAAGAATTCAGTTTAGGTAAAGGTATTTGTGCAAGTTGCTGAGCTCTAGCAATTGATAACTGGGAAATACCCTTGTGTCTATCCGCCAAACTGGTAATGATAAGCGTAAGATATTGTGTTAACACAATTTAAAGAGCCTTAACAGTCTATCGTGAGCAAATATGTCCCTTCAATGGTATTTTCACAATAACCTGTACTTTAGCAGTTGATCATGTTTTAGTTATTGCACGATGTTCTCCTCTATGTTACAACAAATTTCAAATCATTTCTACAGTCTGTTGCCATTAAGCATTATATAACGATTCTATGAGATGAACCGGTACTTGCAGAGGCATCAAATTTCACTGTAATAAGCTCGGAATTTGTACCATCAACTTTATTAGCTGGGAATATGTAATTTAATGGATCTGGACAATCAGTTTACATGTATGAATGAGGAGTATCCAGTTCTATTTTGCATAAGTCTAACGAATCTTTGCAGTCAATGTACACAAAATCGAAATTGCTGACTGTAAATTGTGAGTTCCTTGAATTTGATGCTAAAAACATCATGTAATGAGCATATTAGGGGACGGAAGCCATACTTGACCACCCATTAACTACTGAAGCATAGCAATTTGTTGCATCTTTGCAATTCAAGACTAAATCCCTTGTTCCACTCGCTGTGACTTAACAATTAAGAGAGCCTTGACAGTTAATGCTTGATTAGGATTAGATAGCCAAATCTGAGATAACTATTTGTAGAGAACCCTCACTATTTGTTAATGCTACTTTACAGTATGAGGATGCTTAATAGCAGTTCACATAAAACTCATTTGATGTATCAAATGAAATGTCACAATTTACACCATCATCACACAGAGCTAAGCTGTTAACAGAGTTTATGAAAGTCATCTTGCAGTTAGAGCTAGAAGATGACCCTATAGTCTTTTTATTGCAGTAACTAGAGCATTCATTTACATTTTTACACAAGTTTACACAACCTGTACTGGACTAACATAAATTCCTGCAACCGTCAGTATCATTTTTAGCAGGACTACATTCATTATTACAATTAGAAGACTCAATGCAAAAATTCACATTGTAGTAGTAACAGTATTTGTAGGCAACAAATGTCATTATGTTTTATTAAAGTTTAATATAATGTCCATAGTAGTATTTATATTCATCTATATAATTATGATAAGTATAAGTAGGATTAAATAAGATCCATGATACATCATTATCATCTAGTTTTTTCATATAAAAATCTACTGTCCAATCCCAACTTCCAAAAGCCGAAAGGTTCTTGTTTATGTAGATATTCGACGAGTTAACAGCATCATATTGCATTAGGCTTTGCTTATACAAATCAGATGTATCATCAATACAAGTCCAGTCTGATATCCTCAAGACCTTATTTTTACTACATAAAACAAAAGCAGAACTTGTATCAGTAACACTCCACCCTCCAAAATCGATTGAAGATGAAACGTCAACAGGTTAGTTTTTATTAATACTGTAATCATATACCTTTGTTCCATAATTCTCAATCTCATAACTTAATTTCCAGTATGCAATGATAGCAGGGTTATATAGTTCAAAAGCATCAACCTTAGAATGAAATACTATAGATTGCCTCTACCTTACTAGATCCCATATTCTTATTTCTCTTGCCATTACTTCATAATTAGACCCGAGAGGATTCATACTCTAAGGTTTCATCATTGTAAAACTATGATCTTAGGAAAATGCTAATCCTGTTTACTAGTTATAGACATTAATGTCACACTCAAATTAGGTACTTAATGGCTGCTTTAATACAGTGACATGAACCTGTTAGGAGGCTGGGCTAAAAGCAATTGCAATGAAATACCAAGTATTAAGATTAAAGAGTGATGTTCCAACATTACCGGAGTATGTTAGTCCTGATTTCACGTAATATATAAGTGCAGGTTGGGAGATATCGATATATACTGAGGACACTGAGTTAGGTTCATTCGATTAAAACAGCAGTATCTGGATGGAAGTAGCATCAATAATCGAAAGCCTATACCAAAATTCCAAAGTAAATCCTTCTTCTAAAGGACTGAATCTTAAAGGGGCCGGAAAGGTGATACCGTTAGATTTAATTATTAGAGATGATTGCATCTCTGGGGTCCAATCTCGAGGAGCAAGGGCTGCATCGTATAACTCTTCCATCAGGCTTTCCGCCTCCCACACGCTATTAATCATCATTCTGCAGTGCTCTCGCAAATTTGAAGCATCATAGAGCACTAATCCATCTCCAATCATTTGAAATTTAAAGTATCTCACAAGTTATTGGAATTCCAATCTATGCTCTCGAAAACTAAACATATTAATTAGGTTTTAAGATCTTAGCATAAAATTTAATATTTACCTTAATCTTTCTGGAATAATCAAAGTCGTAGGAATATACTTTTTCCAAATCAACAGCTCTGACATCCTCAAATCATTTCCAGTCTTTTTATCTCCAATCATTAAGTATGGACTGTTAGGCTATAAAATCATGAATTAGAACATTTAATTAGATATTGTTATTTAATCTTACATATTAATAAATTGCGGATAATGACACAGAATGTGTTTCACTAGCACTATCTTTAACGAAGTAGAAATTGTTATCAGCACTAGAATAGGATAATGATAAATATGTCCATTCGGTGTCTGACATTTGAAAACCAGTGATTTGTTAGTAAGATTGAAAATGCCCAGAGAAATGTAAGTATTTTGAAGTATCTGTCCATATCTTTAACTTTTTACTGATTTCGACTATTTGATACTATTTATCAAACGTTGACTACTTTATCCAAGCTGCAATAGTAATGTCTTCCTGATCAAATATATCAGGTGGCTTACATTAAGCTATTACTCCGTCTTTTAATCGCAAAACGTAAGAGTATTCTAGTTGTAAACAGATATTTAAAATACTCATAATGACTAGAAGCATTATATAAGTATTTTTCTGATAATTCATTTTTTACATTTTTAATTAATATAATTAAAACAAATAAGATAAATAAGTTTTTGTTTATAATTAAAAGTTTCTTTTTATACAAATTATTGATTTACTTATAACAAACTTATATACAACTTCTTAAAATATTAATATATTTTAATTTGGATATTTATTTATATATTATATTATAAATCTTATCATTCAAGAACTATATGATAGAAAGAATTATGATTAATTTTATTCAATTGGTTTAAAAAGTTTTAGTTTTTCTAAATGATATAATTTTATTGCTTTGTTTCTAAATTAAATAACATTATGATATAATAGATCAGTCAAATCAAGAGCACCGCAATTAAAATGAGTTATAATAACTACAATAGAATCTGATTGATAACAATCTTACTAATAACATTGATCGTATTTAAGGAGAATTAGAAAATATGCTATAGAAATATTAGATTCTTGATGATTATAAAATTAATAACAAATAACTGTATAATTAAATAGTTGAATAGTAGTAAATATTCAAAGAAGATTAATTTTCAAAAAATTAATAAAGATACAAGTCTTATGTTAAAAGAAATAAATGGGATGAAGCTAATAATTTCATTAAATAGTATTATCAAACCAACCCTCATGAAGCTTACTCTATTTACTACACTGTTAATAAATAATTAAATGAGAAATAATTGATTAATCCTTGGGTTAAGATTTGTGATTTATAGAGAGAAAATAAAATTTCTGTTGAAGAAGTAATAAAATAGCTATAAGAATTTAAACAGTAATAATGCTCAGTTCAGGATATTGTTGATGATATATCAGATATAGAAATGTTCTTAGAAGATAACGAAGAAAATAAAAATGATATAAAAGATATCATAGAAGGCATATATTCTAAAGATAAGCAAATTAGCATGTAAATTGTTATAATTTTCAAAGATTATGCACCTACAATATATTCTGATATGACTCATTATGATTGTATCTAAACTTTAATATAAGAGACTCAAACAATTACTCAGCATAAGCTTGTCTAGGATTTTCTAGAAAACATCAAGAAAAAAGATTTCTAAAATGCATTAACAATTATAAATAAGATCTCTTTGCGAATTAGTTCAAGTGATTTTCTTTTATTGTACAATGCTTTACAAAATTCATTCAAAGAATTAGCAGATCAAATTTCATAAAACATTTTGCTTATTTCTTAATTTTCTGAGTTCACAAAATAACATTTAGTTAAAGTTCTTGATTTAATTTTGGGTGAATAAGCTTTAAGTGAACAAATGAAATAAACTATATCGAATACTATGAAAAAATTATAAATACTAGATCCAAATTCAGTTTAAATAATATTTAGTATAATGGGAGAGAAATTCTTTTAGCATGGTTTTTAATAAGAACAATTCGAAATAAAAATTGAAAAAATCATTTAGCATGATGATAATATTACTTATACTATAAAAGATTTCTATAGAATAGATTTAGATAATGATTTGACTAAATTAGAGTAAAAGCTAGTTGATTCTTGTAAAAATTCAAATATTGTTGATGGTGATATACTTGTGTTAATATTATTTGAATATATTAAAAAAAGGTTGGAAATCATTAAAGTAATAAGTTTATTGAATTCATGTAGCAAATCAAGCTTTGAATTAGGACCTATTTAATTGTTTAATTATCTTCTATCAAGATGTGATAGCCATTTAAAAGTTTAAATTGTAACTTCTTGCAGTTTATACTAACCTCTCCCATTGATATCTTAACATATTTATAATAAATAATAGAACGAGCTGAAAGTTTGGTAAGAAGTGGGATATGTTTTTGAGAAAAGACTGGCTATATTAAATTTGAAATTTGGTAAAAATAGAGATAAATGCCCGATGGGTATATCAACATTTATTAATTATGCTCTTACGAGAACTTTCAATATGCATCTTTAAAATTATATAAATGATAATAGTATTGAGATTTAGTTTGATTATAACTTTGCGAATCCTTAAAACATATTAGTTGCTGATGCACACGGAATAATTGATTTGGATATTCTTATCAAGATTACAAATCTTTTTGATATCTTTATAATACATATTAATGATGAGGATTATTAAGATTCTTAATAACTTTAATAATTTCTTTAATATCTAAAAGACTCACAAAAAGATAAAATTTATGAAATAATAATTATTAATCATAATTAAGAATTTGGAAAATTAGAATAAAGTGCTTATCCTAACACTAAAGTAACTCAATTAAAAATAAAGTCTTTCCTTTCTATGGAGTAATCTGATAAAGATACATTAAAAAGTATAATATTAAGCATTATTAGCAATTTTAAATGTGCTTCATAATCAGAATACTTATCAAATTATAAACTAAGAGTCTAATCAATGAGGCTTTACTAAGAATTTTTTACATAATAAGAGATAAATTTTGATTGTGTCGATTTAAAATGTTCACTAGATTTAATAGAGGAAATTCTCAGTTATCTTTTCGATAATATATAGTAACTTCATAATATTGAATTTCTGCCATTTAGTTTTCATTATGAAAGAATCTGTGAGATAAATTAACTATTATAAAGTGATGACATAGACTAGTAAAAAATCGAGAATTTAAAGAGAGAAAAGTAAAAGTTTATTTAAGAATTAGATAAAAATGAACCTAGTTAGATTGTCAGTTACTTAATTGGTATTATTAAACAATAAAAAATGATTGGTACTGCTTAAATAATACAAAAATTACTCAAGGGTCTAACAGAAGAAAAAGTAAAAGTAATTAGTAAATCTAGGTAAGATGATAGAGACAAGCTCCAACAATTATAAATCTAAGCTAAAAGAGATAAGGATAATGAAGATTTGAAGAAAGAAATCAAATCTTTGGAATAAAAAGTAAAAGGAAAATCAAAAGAAATAAATAACTTGTAATTCAGTTTAGAACATATTAATAGAGAATTGTACTTATTAGGCCATTTTTCCTAATTAGAAAATTAAAATAAAATCTAAAATAAAGATTACTTCATAGAGTTATGTAGACTTCAATAAAAACAAGGGTAGCCATTTGAAGTTATCGACGGCAACAATCTATAATTTGTTAAAGACGTTTATGAATAAATCTATAATAAAAATGAATAAGAAATTATTGTTGTAAGTGTTATTGGTCCATAGTCTTCAGGAAAATCACTCTTATTAAATTTCCTTTTTGGAACATAATTCTAAACTTCTGCTGGCAGATGTACTAAAGGAATATATGGATATTTGATTGATATTGAAAGTAAAGAAAAAGGTATTAAAAAGAAGATTTTGATTTTGGATACCGAGGGTTTATAAGCTGCGGAGACAAGAGACGGACGGTTTGATCGAAGAATTGTTTTCTATATATTATGTGTATC
The DNA here is from genome assembly GCA_001273305.2 of Sterkiella histriomuscorum. Classification (NCBI taxonomy): domain Eukaryota; phylum Ciliophora; class Spirotrichea; order Sporadotrichida; family Oxytrichidae; genus Sterkiella; species Sterkiella histriomuscorum. The sequence goes on from LAST02022416.1 coordinate 20,593, forward strand.
CCATGTAGTTTTAATTTGCAATAAAACCGAAATGAACAAAGACATGTGTGAAATTATAAAACTTGCAGCAGAATGCCAATCTAATTTACTCAATGTAATAATAAATCCAGAGGTATTCATTATAATGAATATGTTAACAGAAACTAATATTACTGTTCAAGCAGGATGTATACAGTCTCTTAATGAATCACTATTAGAATTAGAAGTTGAAGATAGATAGCACCATGCTTTTTCTATTTCTTAAGATAATGTAATTCTACTTCCTTAGGCATTTAACAGATAAGGAGATGATGATAAATTTATTGCTAACAAGCCATCATAAGACTTTGCAGATAAGCTGATTCCATTAAAGAATAAAATTCTAGAACTTGCGATGAACTAAGTATAAAAAAAAAATAATAAGATTAAATTAAAAAAATGGGTTTTATTTTCATATGAACTTTGGCGTTAATCTCAATAGCTAACAACTATTTAAGACTATCGCACTTACTAAGAAAAAATAAATAATGAAAAAATAAGAGACAAAGTTAATGAAATAATTAAAGTGCATTTAGAAAATAAAAAAATCTAAAATGATGCAATAGTAAATAAAATTATCAAAGATTATCTTACTTAGCATGAATAAATTAATAGTGTAAGACCAGAGCAACTTATACAACAAATTTAATTACTTATTGATGATTGGAAAGAGCTGACTCTTTAAGAGATGGACAAAGAATTTTAGAATGTTTGTAAATTATACACAGTTGGATATGAAATTATTGAAAGGTGGAAAAAATATCTACATTAATAAAGGACATTACTCTTTGAAGTGTGGACCATATTAGTTAATTTAGAAGTTGCTTAATTTGTTGATAAAAAATCAAAAAATTTAGGAAATACAAAATTAAATGAATATGCAATATGGATCTTAAAATAATTTGAAAAAGTAGATATTGTATAAGCTAAATAATTCTTCAAGACTAAATGGGCAGAAATTTATGAAGAAATTTGTAAACTACAAAAAACAGACTAATAAATATAGTAAGACGTATTTAAAGTTTGTAGAAACTTATATAAGCCATAGGTTCAAATAATCTAGTACTTAGAGAACCATGAGGAATTTGAAAACTTCGATAAAATAATAAAAAGTGATAAATAAGTTGAAATATTCCTTGCTTTATGGGATGCTCATTATCAACAATTCTTATTTTTTACAGGATAAGATGAAAATCCATAAATAGAAAAATTATAATAATTTAAATAGAATTAAAATCTTGTTTTTCTTTCCAAATTTAAATATGATTCAGAAAACAACATAGAGCAGTCCTTGTAAAACGAACAACTTGAAAGATATTTTAATTACTTGAAATACCCAGACAATGAAATGTATAAAATCACTTTAATGGATTAAGCATATATTACAATGAAAAAATATATTTATGAAACACTAGATAAAGACTTAATTGTGAAATAAATTGAATTAGAAGTAATTAAAAATCTTAGATGTGATGGAACTGTTGATAAAAATACAGACAACTTAAACAATTTAATTTCCACTTTGAAATCAATTAATAATGAAAATGAGAGAAAGAGATATTGTAAACTATCACCAACAATTGTTAAAGGAATAGTTGTTTCTATAGAGAGCATTATAGAGTAAGTTAATAAAGAATTAGAGCCATTTGCAATTAAACTATCTGAAGAAGATGTTGCATGGATGCATACAGTTGGATTATTATGTTTAAGCACAATCCTTTACTTTATTGATTTGTCTGAGAAAAATCATGTTTTAGAATTATCCAACAAAGATAAAAAGAATCAAAAGAAACTATTTATAGCTAAAGTTACAAGTAATGATAAAGAAGCTGATTAATAACTAGCTAAATAGACCATTAAAAATTTAATAATTCATCTTAAATAATAAAACAAAAATAATTTTGTGAAGTAATTTAGAGAACATTTAAAAGCATCAGAATCATAATTCAATAAAAATTTAATCATCTAACTCATTATCGATAATTCAGTAAAATTTGCCAAACAAGAATTAAATGATTAATCATATGATCCAAACAAGCTTGATGATATTAGTTTAGATGTTGTATAATCTGAGAATTTCTATGAAGATTTAATAGATTATGTTTTCAAAAACTAATAATAAATAAACTAATAAACATAAATAAACTAATAAACATAATAACTAAATCTTTAATAACTTGTTTATTCTATAAGAGACTCTAAAATCTTTAGCAAAACACAATTGGTTAGGTATCTAATGATTCCTAAAAAGTTTTTGGATGACGAGTTTAAATTTATTTGGAAAATATAAAATGAAAGCAAAATGAAATATATATAGATATAATATGAAGATAGAATTCGTAGTGAATTGCTTAGTTACAGAACATACTTGAGTGAATTAAAAAATATATTAGATAATAGGAACTTAATAGCAACTTCAGCTTAAATATTTGTTTAATCAAATAAAAACTGTCCTTAAGATGACCATTAGAACGAATAAATGAATATTGATAATGATTTGCCTGAAGCTAATCTTGATTAAAGTCAGCTCAAATAATTATACAATAAAGCAATGTCCTGTTACTATTTGTAGTTGCTAGACTTGATATGGGATTAAAATAAGAGCACTCTTCTTGTAGATAAGCATTTCTTTATCATAAATGCAGCATTTATATTACCAGAACCTCAAGAATTAAAATAATAATTATCAAATGATATTAAAGATAGTTTGAAGAGTAGTTTGAATGCTTAATAAATCTCAAATTTGTCGAACTTTATTAGCACATCAATTATTATTATTGATAAGAAACTTTCAGCTAATAAAAAATATATACTTACTAATGATGAACTAATTGAAGACTAATTATAAGTATACAAATCTAAATTTATTGGCTGTTAGGAGCATTGCATTTTGTGTAGAAGATAGTGCGGGGCGCACCATGACACTTTTGAAAATTAATAATCTCGAGTTCATGAATGTATTGATGGACACTAAATCTAAGGGTTCGGAGGTAATAGAGATAATCACAATAATGCAGTAACAATTTCTTGCGCAGAGTTGAAAGACGATTAGGACATGTATTTTGATAAAAGAAGATAAAAATGGAAAGAATTTAAATCTACAAAATTCAAAGATTGGAAATTTTGTCCTTAATCAGAATAAGACTTTTAATTAGAAAAAGAAAGATAAATGCTCTTATGGAATTTTGTCGGTAGATATGTTTGTAAATACTACAAAGAGGTAGAACATATAAATATTAATTTTGTGAAAGCTGAAAAAGCTTAAATAGGTTAGGCAGATAAACCTCCTGCTGTTCTTACAAATAACCATTATGTACTTATGCTCGATTCTAGTGGGTCTATGGGAGGGAGCCCTTGGAAAAGCTTGATGGAATCGGTTTAATAATTTATTGAGGCTCTTGTCAATGATCCAAATCAAGTCTAATTCTCAAAAATATCAGTTATTATCTATAATAGTTCATCAGAAGTCTTAATTAATTAAGAGATACCAACAAAAGATTTAATTAATAAAATTGTATTTAGAAGTGGAGGTACAGACTTTGATGCTCCTCTTATAACTGGGTACAATTTGATCTAGAAATGTTTGAACAATCATGATTAGCATATTATATGTTTTATGACTGACGGTGAATCTAGTTACCCTAAAGAAGGAATCTCATTATTTTAGAATGATAAACCACTAATGAGCAAAATTAAATTTACAGCACTTTATTTTGGTAAAAATGAGAGTTGCCATTAATAATTAAAGTTAATTGCTGTAGCAATGAAAGGAAAAATTAAGTAAGCAATAAATCCTAAATAATTAGCGAAAGAGTTCATGTATCTTATACCAAATATATATGAATGAAATTTCATTAACTTTATATTAATTATAATATTTATAATTTATGTCACAAAAAAATCAAACTTACATTAATTTTACCTAAATTAATTTCATAATTTAATCCAAATTTTTTCATTTAGGGGTTTTG
>LAST02022417.1:0-12759 GCA_001273305.2 Sterkiella histriomuscorum
TAGATCATTTTGAATGTTTTGATCACATATATTTACTGAATTGTTAGTGTCTATACCTTTAAAAGTAAACAGTTTTTATGCAGTTTCTGTAATCAGTGGTAAATGTTTTCCTACTAAATGTTCAACTTTTTCTATAAATTCTTATCGCTCTTTAATTGTTAGATCAATTCTATCATCAGAATTATTGTTGTTTTATTACCCTGCCTGATCTGGCTAATGCTTATCCATTTAAGAAGTATGATCTTCATTTGACATAGTAGTATCAGTTACAACACTGTCTTTTCTTTGAGGGTTTTCTAATTATTAAGCAGTATGAACATCCTCAATAAGCTTAAGTGAATCTTAGAATAATAATTAAACGTACTTCTGAAGAAGTTTTGTTTTCTTTGATATAACAGAGTTTGATTAAATTTGATCTTATCCTGATTATTATTAACATAAATCGTTAACTTATTAGCTAAGTTCATTAAAAATAGAAAGTTACTCATTAAGAAGTAACTTCATTCTATAAAGATTAGTTTGATTACATTTTTCTGTGAGCTACTGTTAAAGATCTGAAATTATATTTCTTAAATATTAAACTGATCTTATTGATAGAATTTACTTATTAATTTTAGAAAAGTCAACTCTAAGAATCTCAAATGTTTTGTCCTTTGAATCCAAAATATCAATCATTTTAACTTTATCAACAAGGTTTCTATAGCAGATTTTGAATTTCTTAACAATCTTTTAATATTCAATACTCATTTTACCAAAGACATTGAAATTATTATCTCCCTCATTTAACTTTTATTCATTTTGATAATCAGAGCTCTCCTTATATATTTTTGATAACCCTTTAAATTCATTATTAATTTTATGCATGCTTGAATTGATCTGCATTATCTTTAATATCAAAGATTATGAAAACCCTCTAATTCTTATGATATCAACATTTCTCAAGTCACTTTGATCATCAACTTAAGAAGAACTCTCCAGCAGCATCATGAGTTCATGTGCTTTATAATAATAAGTCTCATATTCTTATGATTCTTAATTGTGTATAATTTTAGTATCAATTAACATGTGAGACATTCTGGACTGGAAATTGGAAGGTAGCCCTTGATCCTTCATAAATTTCAATAAATCTATGAAGGCTCTGCGTTAGATGTGCTTTTTGTTTATGTCTCTAACGGTTTTAAGTCTTTCAAAGATATCAAGCATAATGAACTCTATTGGTTGAGAATCTGGATATTTTGCTTCTAAATACTTCTTTTCGATGAATTAAAGCTGTTTAATTATCTACTACTCATTTGAGAAGGTATAGGTTCTATTAAGTTTTACGACTTATTTCATCAATTATTCTTCAGTTAGACTCTGTTTTTCATTACTCAATGCTTATAGTTACGAATCATCCTTAATATATTTCTTTCTCGATGATGTTAAAATTAAACTAGCTATGTTTTACATAAGTATTTCCTCTTCTTATTTGACTGCTTTATTAAGCTAACGATGAGTTTTATCAATATTATTCTTGACTATATTAAACTTTTAGACTGTCCATTTGCTCACATCTATTAAAGTTTTTACTTTGTCTCTTGCTTCAGCGTCTAGTCTTGCAATTGTGTTTTGAAGTTTAGTAGTAAATTAGGAGTAATAAGAGTACACGAAATGTAAAATATTGATCATGTGATCTAATCTTTGTTGCATCTTTTCAGGTAGATCTTTATATTGAGTTCTTAAAAGTGGATATTTATGAGCTTTTTATTTAGCTTTAAAGTGATCAAGAAGTATAGACAAGAATTTCATTCTTGATTAGAACTGTCCTAAACTACTATCTCTAATGAATAAATCTATCAATTCGAATATTTTGAATTCTATCTCATATTTTGCTTCTAGTTCTGTCAATCTTTTGTTTTCAGTCTTCTTGTAAAGCTATTTATCAAATATTTATCTTTCTAAGGTATGAGCTAATCTGACAAAATTATCAAAATCTTCTTTAATCATTTTATTCTTTTTCCATGATAATAAGTTTCTCCAAGAAAGAATTTGAATCTTACGGTATCTAATAATTAATTGTTTGAATAGTGTCATTTCATTTGTTGTAGAATTTAAGCTCTTGCTAGCATAAACTTCCCATTCATCTAACTTATTAATTATCAATTCTAATCCTGTTAATATTTTCATTACTGGAGAATATTTAGGTTTGCAATCTGTGATGATAAAGTTACATAAGAATAAGGCATCATTCAAAATTGGACTTTCATATTCTTGTATGATATTTCTTATTCTAATCATTAACTTCATTATAGGATCAAATACCAATCTAACTTCATGTGGTAAAGGATCATGATAGAAGTTATAAGTCTCACTTAACTTTACATCAGAAACATTCATTACAGATGGTAGTTAGTGCATGTTAAGATCCTCTCTTAAATAATTTTAAGCTTCTATTAAGTAATCATTGTCTTGCTATGTTAGAATCTTTTAGAATTATGATAGTTGAGCATTTTCATAGAAAGATTATAACATCTTAACTCTAAGTTTAATAAATGACTTCTTGTATTATTGTGTCTTTACGTCATCAAGACAAAGCAATTCATTAAGGACTGAAATAGCTTTTATCTCTTGCTTTTTTCTTCTCATTGTTGAATCTTTCTATAATTCGAATGATCCTTAGAATAATGATTTTTGGAATTCATCAAAATAACTTGGGAAGTTAGTCTCAATCTCCTTTAATGCTTCCTTTTCCATTCTTTCCTTATCTTCCTTTGTTCTTTCATCAATAGCTTTGTTATTATCCATTATATTTTGAACCTTCATTTTAAATGGTAATTAATAGATAAGTGCCTCTGCATCATCCATTTCTTATTCCTCTCTAAGCTTTTTGCCTATTTCTCTTCTAACAAAATGTTCCAAAATAAATGTTGACAATTCTTTCTCGATCTTATCTTAATTGCTGAGCCTTTTAAACTTTATTAGAGATTTCAAGCTTTATTCATAGAATAACTATGATTGAGATGAGTTGACAGTCGCATTCTTTGTAAACTATCTAAGCTACATGACTGTTAAATTGTAATATAAATCATAAGGTCTAGGTTATGATAGAACTGTTAAGGAGTTTTAAAGTTATTTAACTGGAATGTTTTGTGTTCTTTAAGAAATGTAAATTTAGATACTTTCAACAAAGGTTAAAATTGTTAGCATAAAAAGTTAGATCAAATGATTGAAATGTAGGAAATAAGTTTCAAAACCTTTGAATAGCATATTCTTTAGAACTGTTACTCTGCTAATTACTTATTGATAATTTATTGGCTAAGCTAAAATAGTAAAGATGTCTTAAATTTCACTTAAGCTATTAATTATATCTTGGGTAAAGTAGAGTAAACTCTTAAGTAGTTAAGAAGCTTCATGATCTAGTTTGACTTATATTAATTAATTTATAGTTTTTTCATATTAAGAAATTAAGTCCAAAATAGAGTTAGTTTATTTGGTGGCTTCAGCTAAAGATTTCAAATGATAGAGCAAAAAGTTATATTAAGAGTAATAATGATGCTATTCTTAGGATTAAAGTTTTTCTAATCTAAATAGTTCTAATGGTATAATAAATAGAGTCTCAAGTAATTCATTTACATTCAAATTGTTCATTACAATCAAAGTATCAAATATGTCATCAAGAGCTTAATTAGCTTAAGTATTACCATCTATCATTAGAGCCTATTTCTGTTATTACAAAATAATATATTTCTGATCTTCAGTTGAATTAACCAATATATCTTTGATACTTTAACTAACTCTCCTATCACTGATAACAGCATTTCTAAATCTAATATCATTATTTTAAGATGATTGACTGTGCCATAGTAACTTCTAGATGGTTCTCTAAATGGTAGCATTACCAACGAAGTATGCAGGCAAATCTCTGAGATTGACTTTATTCTCACTCTCCAGTATACTCTCCAATATTTTGCATTGCACAACATTGTTATTATTATCACTACCATTACCATCTTATGATTATGATGTGTAATTATGCATTTGTTACAGATGATTTAATGCTAATTTCTGTATAAACAACTATTCAATAGAATTTGTGTTGAAAGCATGAGATAAAAGTGGTAGTTTAGTATGTCTCTTAAACACTTTACTCTTAATATTTATGTGAGACTAAGGGTATTGAGATAATTTCTGCAATTTCACATAATCTTTTAAGAAATTAAGACTGTTATATAGCTCTTCACTCTGACTTAACAAAATTTTAGATTGGTCAGAGGGGATTAAAATCAGATAGGGGGAGTGTTATTTCTCTTAGATCATATATAAGTCGTATTTGTCTTGCTGTGTCTCGAATTTTATGAATTGTTTATCGTCATCCATCAATATCACATTGAAATGTTCAATTAAGGAATGTATACTGATACGATTGAGTTGATTAGATTTATTAGATAAATCGATAATACACAATTTCATTGGCATTTAATTTATCTCATGTAGTTATTCTGCTACTTATCTATAGTGCTTAATTATCTATTGAGAGAGTGGATTTGAACCTTATTCCTTCGCTTTTTAGATTTAATAGTTTAGAGTGTTATCATTGAGTTGTTAATTTTATTGTTGCTGTTATGATAGAGAATGCTTTAAAATCAGTTTTAAGATTTGATCTTCATTAGTTAAAGCATTTGTAAGATTATTATTTTGTTAAGATGATGATTAGCTAAGTAAGTAAACATTTATGTAGCTAAGAAGATTCAAATCTTTATGTTTTAATGCAGTACAAATCTACTTCAATAGCAAAAGATAAGTTTCTATATTTTCATATTCCAAGTTTAATATAGATTGTATAAAAGTCTGTGCCTATTTATTCAAGAAAGTTGATTTATTCTTCTCTAGAAGTTCTTAGATTTTGTTTTGTTTCTATTACATTTTAAATATTAAGAATGAAGTCCAACCATCAGAATGTTTAGATTCTTTATTATTGAGCAAGAATTAAACTTATTCATCTGAGTTATATTGAGTATTGAGATATTGTAAGGTTGTGCTTTAATTATTGTATTATGATAGTAAGTAGTTAAGGTATGATTTGTAGAATACTTTTTAATTCTCATCATAATTAAGGTCACCTAAATATTTCTCAAGTTGTTTTAGTTTAAAACCGATAATTTATGGAATTTAAGAGGATTCTTCTATTCTTTATTGTCTTTTGCCAAGTCCTTAATGTTCAGTCAAATCTACCTATTCTCTAGCTTCCACACTTTCCTGTGCTTTAAAGTTCTCAAATAGTTATATATCATCTCTGATCTACATAAATTACATATCAATAATCTTTTCTTAATGATTTGGATCATTACTATTGATCATATTTTCTTTAACATCCTAATCATTATAGTATATTTTGACTTATAGACACCTGTTTTTCAAGGCTCTAGACACATCTTTGCCTTAGTCAACTGTTGTAGCATGTGATACTACAAATATAGATCTAAAGTCTTAATGAGCATTTACTTGTCTGATTAAGTCACCCTCTACTAAACCCTGTTCATTAATGGTTAAAAATTAGTTGCCTTCTTCTAAAAGTGGATTTAATCTATCTAAGATACTTGGGTTACAAAGATTAGCATTTTCAAAAACTACCCATTCACCAAGCTCAATTGCTTTTATCAAAATTGAATCTACCCATTCAAATCTGCTGGAACCTTTCTTAATAATTTTCACTAAATGAGAGAATTTGTGCTCAAGTGCCTATCTTATCTCTGGATGTGATTGAATGAAATGTTGCACTAAATTAATAACTTCCTTCTCTTTTTTGCTTTAAATGCTATAATCCAAATCTAGAAGCTCTTATTTATAAGTTAAACCATATATGTTCTTTAATTCCTAGATGAAATTGTTTAAATTGTTCTGGGAGGTTTATTCAAAGCAACCTAATAATTATGAGGTGTCTGATTTTTCATTCAATAATAATCTGTTAAGGTTATATCCTGACACTACTGATAAGGTGTCTAAATTGCTTAAAAGCTTTTGGGGATTGTTTGTTAATACAAGGATTGGGAGATTTGTATTTAAGCAATCTATAAGGTACTGAATTTATTTCGAATGTTCACCTTTAAGATCTATTAAGTCTATTAGCTTTTTATTTGCTAAAATATCAACCTTTTATTCATTTTTCATGAGTTTAGTTGCCTTTGTCTTACTTTCAAAATTTAAATCCAAATTTTCACTAACTCTAACCAATACACTTGCTTCTTGTATCAAAGTCTCATTATTTTCGATTAAGCCACTTTATCCTAATATTTTCAATGCATCTCCATGTCTCTTTTAACTTAATCTCTGTAAATAGCAAACTTAGAAGGCATGATAAAGAGAATTATCATGAGAGTTATTTTCTTGATACCTGAATTTTCTGTATAGATGCATAAATCTTGACAAATCACGCATATTAATTGCACCTTCATCCTGATACATATTATTGTCTTATTTTATCATTAATTCAATGGTGTGTGATAAGTTAAGTAATAGTTCAACATTGATATCGCTATGATTTTCTCTTTATTCAAGTTATCTCTTGATAATGACTTCATAATCATTTTGAGTCAATTCCTCAAGATAAATTTTGTTAAACCTATTAAGGAAAGATTTAGGCAAAGTTTTTCTACCTCCAACACTAGAAGTACTTTGACTTGGGTTTTAACAAGCGAATACAAAGAAGTCTGGGTGACATACAAATTCTTGATTTAACTCTGGGATGTATACTGTTCTTCTATGATCAAGCAGTGCATTCAGACCTTCCAATACACTTTGTTAAGCCAAATTCATTTCATCAATTAAAAACCAATGACCCTCCTTCAGTGCTTATAACAACACTCCGTCACACCAATGGAATCTTATTTCATCTTCATCATCTTAGTCTTACTCTTAATGTTATTACATGTTGGTGTTAGTGTCAATAATATCAGTCATTTTATCATCTTAGATAACTTATTGTTATTTATGTTGTGATTTTGATACTGGATACTCACTACCAAGCAAGTCCATCATATCTGTTTGTTCAGAGAGATTTACTCTTATCAATTTTCTACCGGATACTTTAGCGAGATTCTCAATTAAACTTGTCTTTCCAACACCTGGAGGGCCTTCTATTAAAATTGGCTTATTAAGTTGATAAGCTCTTAAGAGTTTCAGTAGATTGGTTTTTGTAGTTTAAGCATCAAAAGCATATGATGTCTTACTGATAATTTCATTCTAAACTTTCTCCAATAAAAATGGTCCAACTCCAATCTATCTTTTATCATCAACATATTACAACTCATTTTCATCATTTTAATGACCTAACACCTCAGACTCTAATAATCTTAAATAATGATGACAAGAGTTCATTATGTCTCTTTTTTATTTATCACCAGCAACATCTATACCTAGACAGAGACCATCTATAATAACTAGCTCAATTGAATGTCTGAAGGCTTTAACGTGATTCTTATTAAATAATGGTAGAGTTACTTTTATGAAATCAAGAATGTTTAATATATCACGAATACTTAAAGCTTTTCTTTACAGCGAGAAATGTTTAGAAGCCAATGTGAAATTAACATATCCAATAAAATTAAAAACGCTTTGAGCTATTTATATTATGACTTTCTTGTCTTTAATAAGTTTACTGAGTTTATCAATAGCAGTTTCTTTGATAATAAGATACATATCGATGTTTTCACTGATATCTTAATGTATGGGATACAATCTCAAATCAATAATATTACTATTATCATTATTAGCTGAGACCTTATTTGGTTTGTATAAATTAACTAGATCTTCCTAGAGGAAATAAGATTCAACCCAAATTTCAGTCATACGATTTCTGAGAGCAGGTGAAAGTTCTTTTTTACCGAAATCTCCTGACGGGTTCATAGTTGCTACCATATTAAAGCCTTCTGCACCTTTAATTTTAACTGCTTCTTTACTTGATTTTTCTGATAGTACTAAAGTTCTATCAGCCTCAAATACTGAATTTAATCTTTCTAAAACTGAATCGTTTGCTAGAGAGATCTCATCAATAAGTAACAAGCCACCAGTTTACATAGACTCCACTAATATACCATCATGCCACTCGAATATACAATCCAAATCATCTTTTAATTCTTTTACACTTTTAAATTTATTCTATACCTCCTTGGATAACTCTTTGAATTATGGCATTTTCTTAACTTTAAGTAACTCCTTATAACTTGCATGTTAAACTACGATTTAATGATTTTTAAGCATCTCTGTAATTTCATTTATCTCACTCTAAAACTTATCCTATATACTTTTAAGATTCTTTCTAGTTCTCATACAACCGATAAAGTCTGAAGTCTCTGTGTTTTAATGACAATTTATTGAGTAAAGTGTCTACTTGTTTAATGATGCGAATACTTAACAGAGGGTTGTCTTTCCGCAGCCGGTTTCACCGACCATGAGTACTGGCTCTTGGTTTAAGAGGCATTTGTGCATTAAAACCGCTAGACGCTTGAGCTGCTGTGATTAGATGAGTTTTGGGAGGTTGAGTTCGTTTGGGATTTAATCGAAGTTATTCTTTCGCTGTTTATTGAAATAATCCTCATAGAACTTTTTCTCATCAATCTTCGACCTTGTTACTCTTTCTATGGTCTACTTGATAAATAGCTTATCCTGTTCATTTCTGGATCTCTCTCCAAGTACCAAGTACCCTTCTAATGCCAAGTCTAGAGTACTAACAGATTGCAATTTTAAGAGTCTATTAGCCCATTTAAGTAAATCTCTGACAGTTATAGTACTCTCCTTGCCACTGAATATATTGCCCTGTGACCTGTATATCTGCAGATTCTCCATCACATCCACCATCAATTTAGCTCGGGTGGCTGGCATTGAACACTTGTGCATCAGGATTTGCTCCAGTTCATCCTTTGGTACTTCATTCACGTTGATCAGGATGAAACGGTTCTTGAAGGCTTCAGAGAGTTCTTTTCGACCGCCATAACCCTCTGTTGGGTTTTAAGTTGCGAAGATTCTGAAATTGGGATGTGCTTTGACTACTTTCTATGTCTCAACAATAAACAACTCGCGGTTATCATCCAAAAGTCTGTTTAGTGCTTCTAATACTTCTGAGGGTGCTAAATTTAACTCATCAAGAATTACCCAGTACCCTTGTCTCACTGCCTCCACTAATACACCTTCTTAGAACACCAATTTTCCACCGCCATCTTTATCAGGAACATAAGAACCCAAATACTCTTAAATATCGGTATGCATATGATTATTGATTCTTATGACTTTATTGTGTGTTATATTAGCTAAATATTATACTGTGGAAGTTTTACCGGCTGAAGTGGGACCTTACAAAATAACTGCATAGTCTGTGACTGCTACCACAGAAGCTAATTACTTCAAGAGTTTCTTAAAAGTGTTAGTTGTCACGAAATCTTTCTCATCAAAGTTTTGTGGTTAAAATTATCCCTTTGGGATAATGAATTGCTCAACATAAACATATTTATCGGACATACTCTATTCTTTTTAAATCGATAGTTCAGGTAGAGATTTTATCTAGAACAATCCTAAGATTAGTTGCTAGATATATAGTTGCAAAGTTGGATCTAAGTGACTAGCAAAGCAAGTATACAAAGAGTCAAAAACAGCTTTTAAGACTGGATACCTTAATTGAATTGAAGATTTCATAAAAGATAAGGCTCTTGTGAGATTTCTTAAACCAATATTACCTCTTTTTGTTTATTTAAATACTTGTTCTCTTACTCTCATGTAGAATTCTAGAATTTTTCTTTTATGACTTTCGCTCAATTAGTTTGAAGAGTTTTCATTGATAATCTTCCACAAGTCATTTTAATTATCAAGTTCAGGAACATATATTTCAGTCAATTTTGATCTTAAGCTCCAAGGTAATTACTTCTTACCAGCAGAAGTATATGGAGGATTCATACACATAAATATTCTAAATTCTGGATGTCTTTGAGTCTCTACAATATCTGCTCTTTCGTTTAATAAAATATAGTCTCCCTCTACTAAAGTTGCAATTCTATTTAATACTGATTCTGAAGCCAAGTTAATCTCATCTAGTAAAATCCAATCTCCATTCTTGATACTTTGGATAAGTGTACCTTCAATAAATTAGAAAATAAATCCACCACCACTCTCAAGTTTAGCTTCTCTCTTTTAGACCTCCTTTATCTAAATTTAAAGTTATTATATTTCTTAACTATAGTCTTGTTTTTATTTTGATCCAGAAATCGATTGCATTCCATGTCCCAAACATTACAAGAAATCTTTTACTCTGTTCTCTTCGTAGCATTTTTAAGTAAGGTCCAAGAACTTTTGATTTTTATCATTTTTAAAGAGAGATTTAAACACATATAGGAATTTCTCATAAATTGGTCTGAGTAAGAATTTAAGGTCAACAGGTTTAAAACCACCAAGCAAGTCTGCTGAATCTGTGTTTTAATTCATGTTAAAAACATGCATCTTTTTGTTAAGGATCTTAGCTATTTATTGAACTTATGTGGTCTTACCAGTACCAGTTTCTCCAACTAGTAAGGTTGATTCATTATTATTTATAGCTTAAAGTATCTATTCAAGAGTTCTAAGAGTAGCTGCTGTATAAACGAATTATCTTTATGATTTTGGATTTTCTTAAGCATCCTACATTTCTTCATCATTTTCAATATTGGATTGTTTCTGCAGTACTTAAAAAGCAGATGATCTTCCAAAATAGCATGATTAATTACTAACTTGATATTCCCTGGAGTGATTCATGATATAGTCGCCAATAATTTAAGGATCTAAAAGCGTTTAATTTGCTAATTAACTTTAGTTATTCCAAACTTATCCTACTAATTCTTCAATAAGTTTGGCTTTTATCTATTTATCATAAATATATCCCAAATAAATATCTATAGTTTCTTCTATTATTTGCTTTTTACTGTCTGAAGCTAATATAAAGTCTTGACTCTGGAGTTCTTTTTAATTAAAATGCTTTTCAAAGAATAAATTTACTCTATTGAAAAGTTTGAATATTTATCTGATAGAGAATTGTTTGTGATCAAGTAGTTAATGTTTTAGTTAAGTGTTTAGTCTAGTGTCGAGATATTCAACAGAGTCAAAAAGTAATTTTGGCATCCATTTAAGATTGAAAATAGCTTCATACTTTTTCATTAGAATTTCTTGAAAATCGCTTCTACCTTAAATTTTCTCAAGGTTTACTTCAATCAAATGATTTAAGAATGGCTTAATATCTTCATGACTACTGCCTGAGAAGCCACTCTTTTATTAGCATAAAGCAAATATTCTAAAGCCTAACTTAGGTACAATCTTAAGAGCTGATGATACCTGCAATTCATTGTTTTAAACTAATGGCAGCAAAAATGTCAACAAATCTGAGGGTATTTTCTCTATATTCCTAAGAACTAGCCATAAGCCTTACTCTGCAGCAACTGTTAATGGACCTTTTTTAAACACAAACTCTCCAGACTCATTGCATACATAAGTACCTACTAAATTTTTAGAGTCAAAAGTTTCCTCTAATGTCACTACTATATATGGATTTTCAATCATTTTATGTTCCTCTTAATATGAGTGGAACTAATGTGAAAGTAGTTCTATAAAGGACATCTTTCCACTACCTTCTTCACCTTAAATTGCAAAATGCTGAAATATATTCTCATCCATAGCTTTTAAAATTCTGTCTACCTTTTCTTATAAGTAACTAGTTATAACCTTTTGATCGTGCTCTTTCACTTGCTTCTATTCATGCTCTTTTGTTATTTTAAGCTTTCCAAATATTCTATCAAAATATTCCTGTTTTTAGATCTCCTCTGCTTTATTCTAGTTTAAACTATGCAAGTATTCTAAAGTTTCTAATTATTTATATTAATTGAAAATTGCTTGTGTTTCCTTATCTGGGCTAATCAAATGTCTCACAATTGCTAACAAGAACTTTTATTGTTTACTCATAAGTTTTTTGTCAAGACTTTAATCAAAGACTGTACTAGTATTCCATATTTTGATTAAATAAGGTTAAGCATGAAACATTCTATAAGTCATTTCCAATATACTCTATATTTAGGCATCACCACTCATCTACAATATCATCTGCATTGGATTATACTCATGTTGTTATTTGACATAGTGTTATAGTATAGTGTAGTTAAATGCATCTGTATATTACAAAATAATACTTAGTACTACATCAACTTGTGATCTCATGGTTTTGATATCTTATTATACTGAGATCAACAACATCTTATTTAGTATTGAGTCCAAAAATGGGTTAAGAACTCTTAGTAATTCTACAATTGTTTTCTCTGTAGTCTTAATATCCATGAATAATTTCGTTAGTACCTATAGAATGTTGATAAATGATATAAAAAGCAAAAAGAGAATGAATTAGTAGGAAATTTATAATGTCAAAACATAATCATTCTTTACATCAATAAGTTTATCATAATCATTGCTTTTCATCGTAACCTTGACTACCTCATCTTGTAAGTCATTGTTATATGAATCAATCGCTTTTTTTAAATAGTTTTTAGTCTTTTTATCAAGAAGTGAAGATTGATTTTCGATCAAATAATTCAACCGAGATGTCAATCCATCACCTTCCAATATGACTTCGTATTAAGTTGTCATGTTAATACTGTTTAATAAATAAGTATATATTAATAGGTAAGTACGATTCTTTATTAATTAATAGTAAATTTTATTTGCGCTAATTAATTTAACATCCTTACTTTATGTCAGATTGATTCATGGGGTTTTGGGGTT
>LAST02023168.1:0-11803 GCA_001273305.2 Sterkiella histriomuscorum
TTATCATTCTTTTATTCTTCTACAATGTTTTAATCCAAGCTTTTATCTTCCTGTTTTTATATTTTGGTTTTATCGATTTTAATCAGAACGACTTCAGTAACAGCATTTTCTATAAAAACATTAAATATGTGAAATTGATTTGAAAATAATAGATACCTTTGTTGTAAGTGTTGATAGCAATTTGCTGTTTTTAATCAGATATAACTCCTAAATGCTTAGTTAAATCTCTTAATGCTTCTCCAGTCTCTATTAACTTTTTAAACTCTTCATAATTTTAAGTGTGATAGTCTTTAATTATCCATGGGAATATTGGATACTAATTCAAATCGTTGAAGCTTCTTCCACTGTATTTATTTACCATTAACAAGAAATGTTAATTGGATATTTCACCTTTGATCCAAGCCTTTAATAGTTAATATAAACATGAATACTATTATCATACCTCTTTGTATTTAGATTCTTTAAATTTCGTGACAGAGTCTTCTATAATAGACAATGTAGTTGGCTTTTTAACTCTATCAATAAAAGTAAAGAATCTCTGGCATTGCTCTGGATTAAAGAAGTTAAAGAAGTAAGATTTCTTCTCCTTAGTAAACATCTCACAAGCTTGCTCTACTAGTAAGAATCTTCTTTTGAATATTTAGTCTAATTCATTGTATTACCAAATTTTCTCTTTCTTTACGAGTTAATGGTCAAGCTAAACAAATTAGATTATTATTAAGAGTTAAACTGAGATAAAGAAAGTTTATTAAGAAATGAGTTAGTATACTTACAAGTTCAGCGAAAGGATATTTTTGTTCATTAGCAACTTCAAACATGCTCTTAAACATGATATATTCATATGAGACATATAATTTACCAAAGTAAGGACCTTCAACAGCATTATATTATACCTCAAACCATATCATCTCTCCTTTTGCTCCTCCACTTTCTACTACTGGATGAAATTCATATGGTGTTTAATTTTCTTTCTAATTTTCGTTATTTCTTGGTATTACTAAGTTTGGATTCTAGAGTAGGTTGTATAGGAAGTCATTTTATTCTAGTTTCCGCATCAGCATTTCTCTGAGTTATTGCAATTATTTAGATCTTGGTTATCTAAGCGCATTCTCAACACTGTCATTCATTAGTTAATTCAAGTTTAACGATTCACCATCTTAAGAATTGGCTACCTAAGAAGACTGGTATGCATCAAATTCCAATTTGACTTCGTTTTAAATTAGGTTAACATATAGATTTTGATATTCTTGAGGTAACTATTATGAATCTGATTGATAAGAATTACTATTTTATGCATCAGGAAAATCTGAATCCTCGAAGAAACTTATTGCCAATACATTCCTTAAGAAATCATGTACATAATACATATGTGTCATCCAAAACTTAGTATCTTTATACTTCCTATCAGGCTTAAGTAAAAGCATACGACCCCAAGTATCAAAGTTCCTTCTTTATCTAACAAAATGATCGTATTACCTTCTTATTATACTTTTGTTTGATTTTGTTTAAGTCTACTATTAACCAGTATTAGAAGATTTCAATTCTTCTACTAATTCTTACTATCTCCTGTTAGTATTACTGTTTGAAGGCTAGTCACTTTAATTCCCATGATTAGGTTCCCTTGTTATAAGATCATAAACTTCTTTCATATCTGAGTAATCTTTCCTAATCTATTCAAGATTATCATACCACATTGACGATTAGTCTTCTTGTAATCTCCTAAAAATTTTCCTGTATTAATACTTAGTATAGTAATAGTGTAGTGTTCTGTGTTCTACAGATGCCTTTTTATTGGGAGTTAGTAGTGGCTCATCTTCTCTTCTTGGCTATGGGCTTCTATGATCAAAACCTTTGAGATTGGCAATAATTTAATTACCATCCTCGCTTAGTATCTCGAAGGTATTTTATGATTCTGGAGAACCTGATCTCTTCCTCATTTAAGAGTAATATTATTGTTATAGCTGCTGAGATTGTAAAGTATTTTGAAGCTATTGTGATTGAAGAGTTTGTTAGCCAAGTTTATTCAAAAGCTGTAATGATACTAAATTACCAGTGTTGTTGCTACTGTTAAAGCTTTCAGCATAGGCCATTTCTGATTTTATATTGCCAGCTAAAGACTTAGGAATTGTTTATGATTAACCTAATAATGCTTGGTGCTATTAAGTTGGAAAACTTTTTTAAGCTTACAATCTTGGAGTTTTCACATTTGTCTAACCTTAAACTCCAATTGGTTGCTTTTGGTAATCATTTTAATCAGGTTATATAGCATTAAGATGCTTGAAACTATTCAAATCGCTAATATAACAGGAGCAAACCTGTTTTATTGACTCTCTTAACTTATTTGAGGTTGATTTTCCTAATGCTCTAAATAACTCATAAGAATTCATACTATCAACATATTACATCTTGTAAGATTTCAAAAACTCTTCATTAGAGGTTTTTGAGTTATCTTAAAAGTGATTCTTTAAATCGAAGTAATATTTAGCTAAGAATTCCATAATAGTATCCTAATACACTTAACTCTATCTCTCGTGTTGCTCGGTCATCATCTATGATTTTAATTATTTTGATAGTTCCTATTATTGATTATGGAATTACTATTGATATTTATCATGCTAGTCTGTTTTATCATAGTTTAATATCATGTCTTCTGATCTTTCTAAGTTTGCCTTTTAGAAATTCAAATCTGCCTCATGATCTTCATCCATTCTTTAACCACTCATAGGTGTATTTTATTCATCTCTTTCAAAGTCATCAGACTCATCCTTGCTCTATGTTGTTTACATTTTGTAGAAGCTGTTCTATATATCCATAACTAATTAAGCATTTAAATCAGTCCATTTTTCAAGTAGTTCAGGTGTATACAATCTACTTAATACATAGCATTTCTCTTGTCTTTCAGGCTTATCTTCTTCATATAACCCAACAAAGAATTTCAAATTGTTTTTTATCTCTGGTTATGTGATGTGCTACATATTTGAAGATATATCATTGATAGTGTCAAGAGGAAACAGTGGGAAAGAATCATCATTGGCTTTGAAAGTAAATGTTATGACATCATAACTTAGCTTAAGCAATTCATATTATATTTAATCTTCAAAATTGACGACTTTTTCTTAATTTTATTGTTACTATTCTTGTTACTGCTGTTCTGAATAATTATTATAATTCTTAAACGCATTAGTCAATGATATTTATGGAGTGCTGAACGATAAATTTGATTGCAAGTTGTTATTAGAAGTTGTTTATGCAAATTATGAATAACCAAAGAATTCTTAGTCCTCTTGGTATAGCTTTTGACCGTATTTCTATAATGTACTTGGACTAATTTAATGGTTATCTGTGATTACCTTTCTGGCTTCTAATTCAGATATCTTAAATTGTTTTTTGCTTTGCTAAATCATTCGCTTTCTTGTTATATCATGTAATTCAAATGTGAGCATTTGTGTGATGAATGAAAGCACATACTTCATTGTGTAATTGTACTGTAAATCTTCATGTGTAAGATATTACCTTATTTAATCTAAGGTGTGCTCTTTTATGGTTTTCTTGTAGATAGCTTTCTTGCTCTTTTTCTAGAAGTGATAAAATATTCTAACCAATGGTATGGAGTTCTTTTCTTGTTTCTCAACATAACTATCTTAGTTTGATCTATTCCTGTTAATCTCTAAAATACCGGAAGGCTCTCTGAATAGTACAAATCTCATCATATCCATTGCATAAGTAAAATTATCTTTCGATTCCTCGTTTGAAACTCTAATCATTTATAAGAGTAGAGACAGTATGATACGCATTGGACCACCTTAGATAAATTGTAAACTATTACAAAGCCTATCCTTTGATGTCAACCTTTACTTCTCATCTTAATTAACAATAATCTTATTGCCCAATGAGCCTTTTTGTTTCTTTTCTTCCTCTTTATCTTACATTATCTATTGATCTTATTCTAGTACTGGGCAGTATGGATAGTCAAAGTACAATAACTATTTCTCATCTAAAACCAATATCAACTTTGCCAATGCCTATGCAAAATAAGTATCTCTTAACATTTTCTCTTTATCTTCAATACTTTTCCTAAAGATGATATCCTCTACAATTTAAGTGAGTGTGATAATTTTCATGTTGAAGTTTACTCTGTTAAAGTCTTGCATATTAACTTAAGTTTCCATCATAACCATAATATCCTGTGCTCTTCTGAAAACATCATTAAAAATGAGTACTTAAGACTGCAAATGTTTATCAAACATCCATAGTAGTTATTTTATTAATATAAGATATCTCTTGTCATCTTTTGTGAACCAAATATCTCTTTCGTCTCCATCTATGACTGGCACCTTACCTTCATATTTATGGCGTTACTCAACTACTACAACCTCCATGGTATTTTATTCTAAAAATGCCTTGCAGACTGATGCTACTATACGCTCTGAGAAATCTATCAAACTTTTCTCATTAGTAGTCAATGTTAATGATATGATCTACTTGATAGTTTATTCTTAATACATAATTAACTTCATGTGTTTAGGACCTTCCGGAATTTTCTAGGTGGTCTCAGATTTACTCTAGTTTTGTTGCTGTTGTTGTTAAGAGAGATTTATTAGGTTGAAATTGTTATTGCTATTTATATCAGATAAGTCCAGGCCTTGCTTTAAGAAATTCAAGTAAAGTGATTAAGTTGCAAAGTCAAAGTACTTAAACAAATCTCTAACCTTTTCAAATAAGTATTTATCAAACTTTGGTCTGTCCATTAATTCCAGCATTTTTTACTTTTTAGCAAATTCAATCAGTGATTAGGGATCGTATTTGTATTTTCTATACTTTTTGGTAGAGCCTCTTTCGTATGCTGTCAAAACCATTATGCATAAAGTTTTCGACATTGCCCTTACATTTCGATTAGTTTCTATCTACGAGAATATTTCATCGAGTAATTAATTTTTAGCATTATTAAATTGCTCTTATGATCCCGAAGCGGGTAAGTTATAACTATTAACCATAATTCTATCATGCATTCTATAAGGCTTTTGAGGCTCATAGTACTACACAAACTAGGTATAGATGACTTTGAATGTTAAAGCTACAATTTAATCATTGAGCTTTTCAATATCATAATAATAATCTTCATTCTATTAGTATTGGTTAAGATTCTTAAGATGCGGTTTTAACTCAAACTTTTGTTTAAAAGAATCAAATAGAGAGTCTTTGAATAGAGGATCTGTAATAACACCTTCTATGATTTTAAGATATATTTTTAGTGCAGGCTTTGTCAGTGGTTATTGATCAACCTTTTTAGTTTAAATATACTTGTTTATTTTTTCTAAGGCATCTTTGTTTTAGGTTTAAAGTATTAACCTAGTAATAACCTTGGCTATTTTATTATTAGATTTTAGATACTCATAATCATCAAACTTTTTAATTAAAGTTATTAGTTTTTTGTAGCCTTCTTTAGTGTCTATTAATTACACAATATTAAATTCTGAAAGTTGCTTGCTGGCAATGATGTCTAAATACAATTTACTGACAGTATCTGCAACCTCCTCATATACCTTATATGCTCTCCCATCTTTTTATGTGTCAATAAAGACCATAGAGCAAAACTTATCACAAAGGAGCACATCAATGAGATATCTTCGATAAAAATCAGCTAATTCAATATACGATGTATTTGTTCTAATATCGCTTATAATCTTTAAAACATCACTAATTAACTCTTTTGTGAGTATTCTCTGAAGACCACCTCTTATTAGACAATATTTTAGGATATCTACTAAATTTTTGTTTCTATATAATCTATGGATATGGGAAGGTTCAACGTTCATCATTGTCCTCAGAATTCTAAATAAATGTTTCCATATATTGCTTTTCTAATTATGACTCATATTTGACTGCAAAGACTTTTCAAATAATGGGTACATTAACTTAAAACCTCCTAGTCCCACAAATGTTGAACTTGGTCTTATCTAATGAATAGTACAAGATAGATTCAAATCAGTTGCTATTCTATGTAAATTAATAAAAAGTTCATTAAATTCATTTAAGGATTCAAATTCCTTCGGGAAATCTTTGAAGGATTTTGGATTGGTAATCTTCTTTTTAAAATAAGTCATTACATCATTCATTGAGAGTAATAATACTGTTTTCTTCTCAATCTAAAGCTAAATGAACTGGATCAAAATTTATCGCATTTAACCATCAAGACTTTTAATATAATCGTATTTATTGAAACTGAAAGCAAATGGCATACTCATTCTTCCATAGAAAGGATGCGACAACTTTGGTTTACCATTAGTTTCTGAAATCTCATCGATTTTACAACTATAATAATCATGAAAATTGTTGATTTATAGCTTACCCATATGAAACTAAGAATTAATGATTCTTTTGCAAAATATACTTGTAATCATGTTTATTCTTTGGAACAGATATTGCTTATGAAAAACTATCATAATATACTGATAATTTGTGTGTATAGTTTGAAAAATTCTTGGTGTCAAACTTCAAGACTATCATGTGCCACAAATCATCGAGTTCAAAGTCTTCATTGCAAATCTAAAATTATGAGATATTAACAAATCTAATTACTTACCCTCATTTTGTTATCATAAACAGCAATATGTATAATTGGCATTTACTCATTCGAAGTCTTAGATTTAATATGAATAAGTGTCATATCTGGTTCATTATGATGTTTTAGTTAGCACAGATCAATTTTGAATAAAAATGCGATACTGATTCCTTCAGGTGGTACTTAAAATGTATCAGCAGAAACTAGACCAGGAGTTTACTCTGAGAAATAAAAATAGTCAACTGGTTAGAATTTTTGATTTATACTCTTCTCAATTATTCTGGAATTAGAGGCAACTGATCTTGTCATGGGATTTTGTTGATAGAGATAAAATTATTATTGGTAGGTGGTACCACTTTGATACGAGGGATCATTCTCATTCTTATTTTTCAGAAGATTGTTTAAAATTTCTAGAGTATCTTAAGCTAGATTATTATCAATATCATCCATATCTTTATTATAATAGAAAATTTCCCTTAGAAACCCGAAGAATTCTCTAAACACCAATGAATTAGGTTAAATCTGAAATACTCTCTCAACGATCTACTTAAGTTTAAGTATCAATTCCTTGCCCTTATCATCATTAAATTCCTCCCTCAACATTATCATAATTTTCTTAATGTTTTTAATCATACTTATATTGAGATTCTTTGCAAATCGAATCGCATGAATGCTCTATGCAGTGTTGGATGCTACTATATGTGAGTGAAATGCGTTAATGAATAGTTCTGATATTTGCAGTCTTGTTTATCTCTCAAACTTCTCTTTTTAAGTTGAAATATCCACTACAGTTTAAATAAGAAATTCAACTATTTTTGGGAGATAACTTCTCTTCGCTAACTTTAATGTGTTTTCATCAAGTTTTTTATATTGATCTACGGAGCTAATATACTGGGTTTCAATCTTAATGAAGAAATAAATCTCAATAATTTACTCTATAAAAAGTATAGCTTAAGATTGTGATTGCATAGTTAGCAGTTTCATTTATGGTAGTATCAGGTCTTAAAATGCTGATCTTTAAACAAGAGTAAGTGTTTTATCATTAGTATTTTTAATTTACCTCTTATATTCCAAATAATCCTTAATTAAACTGACAGCAAGAGATATCAACCCTCTTAATTACAACTGTGCTTTTTCTCTCTCTAATCTTCTAGATTCACTTTAAATTTAGCTATCCAGAAGTTTATCATACTTTTTCTGGGTTTTTGATTGATACTTTTTGTCTCCAGCTAGATTTTAAAGACCAATAGGAAGATTTTGAGATGTATTTAGACCACTTGAAGCTTAACTTTCTTTCTTGAGATAATGATTGATTTATTCATTAACAAATTTATATAGTTTATCAAGCATAACTTCATATTCCTTAAGCAATTCATTTAAACTTTCTAGACTGTTATCTTTTACTATGAAGAGATACTTGAATATGTGAAGTTTTATCTCAAAAGCATGGACGTCTTTTAATTAGATTTATCTCAACATTTCGAATACGGGCTAATATAGTTTTGTTGCTAATTCAAGATTTTACATTCCAAAAATCAAGAATCTCTTATATAAATGAAAAGCTTGTTCATTAATAACTGAGTTTTATTAAGCCCTAGCATCACTGGTACTTTCCGGTTGTATCTCACTCATATTTCTTAGCACTAATGTTCCAATTACATTATTTGGGTTATTCAATTATTATTGTTATGACCCTATGTTGTTAAGATTATTATACTTATCCATATGTTTACGATAGAGTGCATCATTATGATGTATTAAATATTTCTTAATCTTCCTGATAATTGCCTCCCAAAATTTCTTATTAAATTTATCATCATTTTATGCTACATTATTATTGTTATTGTTGCTGCCTATTTTATTGAGTATCCAAGGTTTATACTCTATTTGGAAATGTTTATCTTATTAATCTTAAGTCACTAGTATTCTGTATATATCTTGGTTAGTTTAGATTTCTTGTTTTCTCAATAAAAGAATAGCTAATTTGAGATATTGATAGAGTTTAGTCTAGTTAATATCAGTGGAAAATTCATTAACAATAGCGTCTTCTATTTCCTTCCAACATTATTCTTGCAAATTTTATTTTAAATGCGTAAGCTCTATTAATGAATTTATTACTTGTTACTAGAATAGTATTTTATTGATCTCAGTAACAACTTTGTGTGTAATGGATAGTTCAGGGGGTTCTTAATTGTTACGCTTTCTATATTAATTGTACTCAGATTAGAGTAGCTTTGTTCTTAACTCCATGTATGGCTTTGATGATCTTAAGCAGTCTTAAGTCTCTATGTCCTTGATTCTATTCTCAGGATAATCTATTAAATTATTAAATATTATTATTAATTATATTAATTACAATAAGATTTAAAGAAATTAAGAAGACACGGTGTGATTTCATGTAGACTATTTAAAGTAGCACATCTCAATATTTTCTACTCAAAGAATATCATATAGTATATTCTCAGCATGTAATTATCATCTACTTAGTCAAAAGCACCCAGAGATAATTGTATTATCAGGTCTTTAAATTCACTGTTAAAAGCATCTTTTAATTCGTTATTCTCTGTTAGCATAATACTCATCATCTAAATTTTATCAAATAAATAAACCAAAAGCAATATCTTACAATCTTAAATGTATATACTAAATAGCATGGATAAAAATCAGAGTATATCAAATCATTTAAATCCTCTATCTTCATAAATAGCTCTGATTAATGTTTGAATTAACAAATGAAAAATAGTGTGACTTTAAATATATCTTGCATTCTATCAAACAACTACTCAAATCTTATCTATTCATTAAAAGTGCCAAATGAATATTTCATTATTTCGATTTATATCTCCAAAAGCAAATGACTTCTTCTAATCCAATCAACTCTAGACTCTGGTGTTTTCAAAAGCTATGTGGAACTGTGTCCCAAACTACTGTTATACATTTAATCAATTTTAATCCCATTTTTTCTTAACACTATGGATGGATCAGCCATATGTTCAAAAGCATTTTTATTAGGTGACTTACTATCGTTTACTGAATATACATCACTTTTCACATTATTTTGAGTGCTCATAGTGCCTTTAAATTTCATTTAATTGGCGATGTTATCATTACTTATTCTCTCTATTTACAATGGCTCTTTAGAGTAAACTTCTATTGGAGTTTTGAGATCATCGCTTTCGTTTAAGCCCATATGTCCAGTTGATCCTTACCCTACCAATCTTTTAACAAATATAGAAGGAGATTGTATTTCATCCAATGGTTTCTTAATAACTCTCATCTTCTGTGCACTACTGATTGTTAAATAGTTATTATTATTGTAACTATTACTACTATTGTCTTGTTAATCTTACTATTATTCAATTTAATGACTGCCTTTTCTCTAAGTAGCTGTCATCCCAGAGTTACTTTATATGGCTAGGTTGCTCTTTATACTTAACATTCCTAGAGTTTTCTTTCTTTTTAGTGTTGGTGTAGCTACACGTCTCTGGTCAAGTTACACTCCTTAAAAATGATTTCTTCTTTATTAATCCTGTTATTAATGTTATTATTAAACTTAAAGAAATTGTTTCTGTTCTTCTTATTCTTCTTATTATTTCAGTCTTTCTGCATTTTTATTGTAGTAGTCAACTTATAAGAGATACTGCCAGAGTTGTCTCTCGCCTATCTATTCCAAAATCTTACCTATTTTATCATTGTATTAATTCCATCCAAGGTTAGACATAACATTATTAGAGTTATTATTATTGTTGAAATCATTTTTACTTGTAATTGTAACATTTTTGCTTTGCCTAGTGTTAGAGTTAGGTAACTACCTGCTGAAATTTCCAGTATCTTATCTTTACAATGATTAGGTTTAGTTATTCATATACACTAAGCACTCTTAAAAGGATCTTAGCAATAAAGTGGAGAGTGAGTAGTCTTTGTAAGCAACTCCTGTGTTCTTATCATACATAATACTAGAGAATTCAGTTTCTAGTATATCTGAATTTAATCTTAGTCTGGATTGAAGTTCTGAGTAGGAGTCCATGAATATTGTCTCATATATTGTTGACGACTGAATTAGAGGAATGAGTATTTGTATCATGACATTTTCTTACAGATTTAATGATCTTGCTTGATGATTATCATTAAACAGTACATTACCTATTCTTATTAAACTAAAGAACAATGATTCTAGTGCTATTTTATCATCATCCAATAAGTGTTATTAATTCATATATTATTTTCTGCTATTAGTAGTTGTATTTGCAATTTTGTTCTTTTATAATTATTGGTAGTACTTCTTGCCTGCTAATAAGTTACTGTTGCTAGTCTTTGACTATTGATATTGTAATAGTTTGGCTCTATCTCCAAATATTTATTTCTTTAATAAGATTTAATGGGTTTTATCGCTTTATTCTTCTGATGACGGCTTTCTTTGCATTATTGTACTCCTGATACCGTCTTATTAAGTACTTTAATGGCTGATAGATGATGTTGATAAAGCTACGAGTCCTCTATCACCAAGTTTTTATCTGTCCAAAAGATCCATTTCTTATTACTTATTAAGTATTTTCAAGCAATCAGCTAGTTTAGCTTACACTTATGAGCGAAAACTTGGCTTCAATCTTCCTGGATGAGATTTTATTAAGTAAAAGATTATGTCACCTAAGATATCATAACCATTTTAGATGACGAAGACTTTCTCTTGATCATAGTGAGCTGAGTCAAAGAATTCTGATATCAAGAGTTAATTATAAAGTTTAGCTATACATAGTACTACTATGCACTATATCTATGGCAAGTATGCCAAGAAGTCTGACAGCCCATTTTCATTAGTGGAAGTTCTTCCGAATTCTTCAAAAGGATTGATGTAATTCTTGATTATATCTTGCAATGTGAATAGACACAACTCTACTTGCTCGTAATTCATGGTATTTATCATATGAGTCTGCGCTGAGAGGTTCGCTTGGTTAACTTGAGTATTGCCAAGCTCGTAGTCATAAGGATTTGTAGAGAATTATTGCTTTAATAGCTCTAATTTGTCCTTTAAATTCTGTAGTGAATTGTATTTTTCAACAAATTGTATGAATGGCATCACTTGATGATAGATATTTTAGTTAAGGTTCTTCTTTTCTAATCCATCATTTTTCTTCTTTGGATTCATCTTAATAAATTAATTTTATAAATATAATCTTTTGCTCTTAATTAATAAATATATCCAAATTTATAACAACTTATTAATCTCATGGGGTTTTGGGG
>LAST02023173.1:0-11835 GCA_001273305.2 Sterkiella histriomuscorum
AAACCCCAAAACCCCAAAAGATAACATTTGTGAATGGCAAAATATGAGAATAATTTAAAAGATAAATGGTTTAAATTCCTCATTTGGTAAGCATCACTTAATTATACTTAAATCTGATAAATTTATATTAAATTAAGCAATTTATTCAAATCTATTAATACTTATTTACTCAAGATTGTTCCTAAAACTAATTTAATTAAAAATATCAATATGAATAGTCCTTTTGATTCCGACAATGTCAATACCATTGAAACTCCTAATGATAAAGGTATTTCTATTTCTTTTATGTTTGTAATTAATTATTAACTATTATAGCGAACATACCAAAAGGAGCTAATTTAAAGCAAAACAAGCATTCTAACACTTAAAATCTACAGTAAAGAAAGTCTGTTAAAAGTAAGACAAAAATAGATCAGATGCCATTAGGCTAGCATAATGATGGTTTAGATTAGGAGTTTAGTCTACTATTGAAAGGGGAAAAGCCTTACTCAGACTATACAGAGGAAATGAAAATGCCTGCAGACTCATATGAACCTACTTTCTCGAGGTAGCTATCAGATACAGATTATGATAAGAATTCAGGAAGGAAAATAGAAGACATAGATGGGAACAACAATACAAATTTAAATGACCAATTCTCTAAAACATTACAAAAACAAGATGCCTAAAAATTACAAAATCAACTCGACGTTATTGAAGAAGAGGTGGAAGATAATTTAGATACAAAGTTTTAAGGATTTAATCCAACTAAGCAAAAGGTCGATTAGAAAGGGCCAAACTAGAAAGACAACTTTACAATGATATCAGGTATTGGTGGTAATGTTGGTGTTGGTGCTCGTCAAACTGTTGCCATTGACATGATGAGTGTTACTAAGGGCGGTTTAAGCAAACTAGACAAATAATCTTTCATACTAAACAATGACTAACAGAAATAATTTGTTCCGCCAAAGAGTATGATCATAGAAAGAAAGTAGTCCACTGTGTATCAAGCTTAAGATAACAAATCGTATGCACCATACATTCCATAAACAGATTCAAAACTTTAAAGTGAAGCTGGCTAAAACACAGGAGAATACTAACCACCAAGAGATTATGGTATCGATTTATACAATGATAACTTAATTGATAACCAAATTTAAATGGAAAAGATCTAATTAGGACTTATGGGATATAACAATCTTTTGTTTGGAGATATTATTTGCCTTTCTATTGATGATCAAGAAAAAAGTTACAAATTACTCTCAAAGAAATCTGTCTCTAAAAAGTTAACTAAATTATAATTTGACAATGAGGAGTTAGACTAAAGATGCCTATTTAGAATCATACCATCCTGCCAGTATCAAGCTTAAAAGCAAATTTAAAATATAATAGAAAGGGATACACTCCCAATAACAAGCATACAAAGAGAATATGACGCTTTGATTGCTGAAGCATAACAAAATAAGACTCATTAATTATAAATGATGGGAACTGACATTAAGTATTGGGTTGATATTCAAATTGTCCACGAGCATTCGAAAAGATTTCTTTGTGCTGAATAGTTAACATAAACTTAAGTAAATTAACTATATGACCCAAAGTCATTTTTAGACTCAGATGTCTAAACAATTACATTCACAACTTAAGCAAGTAAGAGTACTCACTTTAAACTTATCCCTTCCTGCAATTTTTAATCAGAAGGATCTGGTATAATTTCTAATGGACACTATTTTTACATAATGCATACAGATGCAAATAATAAAGATTTCTACTTATATGATCATCAGAATAACGGGAATTTCATACTATCAGAAACCTATAAAACAGCAATAAGGTTTTCAACTATAAGAGAATCAAATAGTTTCGATGAGGAAAAAAGTTTGAAAAATTCAGATAAAGTAATAATCACTTTTGCAAATGAGAATTACTACTTAAACTTGAAACACATATCTGAACTTGAATAATCCAAGCAAAACGAATATTCAAAACTATAAAATCTTGATTATTATGTGGAATTGGAGAAATATGATGATGTTAAAAGTATTGATCTTAGTGGGTTTTGGGTAGTTGAGCTTAGTGATGAACATGAATTAAGGATAAAAGTCAAAAATCTTCTAACTGGACTTTATCTTACAAATGATTTAAAGGATGGTTCAAGTATAATAGCACTAACCAAAGATAGCTAAAATGACACTGATTATGAAATTGTACCTGTTAACATGAGAATTAGCGTTTCACAAGATGCTGATAAGAAGCTAATTTTTAAGTTAAGAACTTGCCCATTTAATTTGGATGGTTATTCATAACCAAAGTATCTTAAAAATATACATCAAATTAAAGGCAATCTACATTTTGGTAGTTCAATTTAGAGCATTGTCTAAGATGAATCTGATAATTAAAGGAAAATTATTACACTAGGAAGTGTATGCGAGCTTAATAAATTCGATACTTTTAAATTTATCTTCCCAGATAACGAAGAATTTTTAGAGATAAATTTTTGTGCTGATACCATGTAAGCATTGAATAATATCTGGAACAAGCTTAAGTAGGCAAGATAAACTTAGACTTTGTTTTAAAGCTAAGATTAAATACATGTTTTAGCAACTGCAAAATATTTGATTGAATTGATTAACTTTTGCAAAAATGATTTGTAAGGATTTACACTACCTAGATCCAAAAATGGAGATTTTGTAGAATATCGATAGAAGCTATTAAAACGAATTGGTATTTTGGATTTTCTTTTTAAGTATCTTGATATTTTGATTGATCCAAAATTAAGAAAACCTTTAGTAACAATTCAAAGCAGATAAGAGCTAAAACAATGGGAATCTTAAGTTTCTTAATTCTTCAAATTTAGGGGTAAACATTAAAGCACAAATTACATGGAAAGTTTATTAGATATTATCTTTGAGTGCATTTATGTAATAGTATACAATTAGAAATCATTAAAGCATGAATCAATTCAAAAGATGGAGATATTGTAAAAATTTATTTTCGTCAAAAATGCTCCAAAAATCTTGATAGAATTATTAAAAGAAGATGTGGGTTCATTAGGGAAAAAAGAAATTCATGCAATTAGTGAACCTATCAAAATTTATCAGTTCCATAAATACATACCATTACTAAACTTTTTCTTGTAAAATGTATATGGGAAATCCTATAATAAGAAATTTTTATATTTGATAAGAAAAATATGTGTTTAAGAAGGATATCCTCTTCATATGATTTAAGGGTACATCAATGGCAAATTGAATGACAATTAAGATTATAAAATAAAATTATTTGAAATATAACCAACTAAAAATGGATATAATATTTATGATTAAGTTGCTTAAGCTTCCTATGAATTTTCTGATTTTAATGGTTTAAATTATGAGTAAGATTTTATTTTTGTGATAATAATTAAATTAGATTTGAGCAAAAGTATAGGAAGATAAAATCATTTGTTTCAGAGTAACTGGACTTGATGGCAGATATTTGTTTAGGAAGAAATTATGATACCACATAAGACCTAAGGAAAAAATTTGAGATTGATTAATTATTAATTGCAATAAGAAATTAGGATATTCCTAAATAATGTAAATTTTAATAATGCTTTACATATTTTAGTCAGGGCAAAATTTCTGAGGATATTAATTGTTCTTTATATCGATTGTGAACCACATTAAGAAATATAATACTCTAGAATTTTATCAAGTATAAATGGAAAATAACGGACATTTTCAGGTTTTGATAAAGAATATAACTAAATTTCAATGCTTGAGGATTAGTTTCAACAAATTTTTGAATTTATAAATGCAGAATTACCAAATGTAAAGAATCTTACTGAGATAACGTTCTATGAAATGCAGATTCTAAACTTATGCTATTCTTTATTAAAATATGGCTTATATACTTTTAATGAAGGAAAATCTTCTTTAAACATTATCCTTCTATCGGACTATTTGTTCACGCTTTTATTTAAATTAAATGAGAAAAATAAGGTTCATCTGATTTAATCAGATTTAGAAAAATTCCTAATTTTATCTCAGACATGTTCAGGAAAGCATAATGATACCTCAATAATGAATGAAAATAATTTATAATTATGTAACCCTGTTGATAGATCTTCCTTAGACTTAAAATACTAATTATTTAATAAGAAAAGATGGACTAACATTACTGATAATTTAAATAATGACAATAAAATTTTTAATAATGTGAAAAATTCATTGCAAAATAAAGTTTATAATGAAAAAGCTTATACAAAAAACCAAAAGGTAAATGTAAGTATTATCGATATTTTTATATATTTTAGATTGGAGTATTGAATCAAATAGTAGAGATCTTTCATTTATTTTTAGATATGAGACAAAACTTTTACCTTTAAAATTTTCTTGAATTCTTTAATTAAGAAGGAGTATCAAATCCAAATTTATCCTTAAGTAACATTGATAAGTAAGTTTAAATTGATTTTAATCTTGTTTAGCATAATAATTCTTTTAAACAAAAGGTTTAATAGAGTAATTCCTCATAAAGGTTAGATTCACTCATACATTGCTGATCCTCATCTTACATTTATGTCAATCTAAGATCTTTATTCAAGTTTTATATAAAGAAGTAAAAATAGTTCTTCATCTCCAATTTTAAGAGGGTTTACAAGACTAAGCAAATCAGTTAGTGAATTTGAGTTTTAAGATTAATAAGAAATTCGTTATAATCAAACGTTTACAGATTTATTAATTGAAATCTTTAACAACAGCCACAATGATAGTTATCTAAGCTAAATGACATTAAGTTTAATATCAAGATTTAATAGTGAAAACTCTGAATTTCTAAGAAACATTTCTAAATCTTATTTAATAACAGATCAATAAACATTTGATATAAAACAAGCAATATAATTCCAATTAAACAAACTTGCTCATAATTTATAACGTTCGAAATTATGGAGTATTATAGACTAACCCATTCCATAAATGGAATAAGAGGAACTTTTTAACAACTTAAAAAAGTTTAAGAATTTATTTAGGTTTGAACAATAGTTAAAAGTAAATAATAAATTTGATTTTGAGAGTATAAATGACTCTAAAAAGAGGAAAGTATTAAAAGTGTATTAAAACATATTCAGATGTTTGAAGGGCTATGATATATTACTCAATTTTATACAATAAAATAAGAAAGAATTTATTGAAATGTAAAAGAAATTAAACTCTGTTAAAAATAATTGGGATTCTAATTCTGGTTAAAGTGAAATTAAAATGAACAATATGAAAGTATAATAGAAATTATATAAGAAATGCTTTAGAATACTAGAGGGTTTCACTAAGTATAATAAGAAGAATCAAAGGTAAGTTTATATAAAAAAACTCAATAAAACTTTATAGTTTAATGTGGAAGTACAAAGAATTTCTTGTATTTTCAAAATTACAAGGGATAGAGTAGATTGGAGAACTTGATTTCCTAAGATAAGTTCTGCATGAAAATAAGAAGATCAAGTATGCAAGAAATTTAGAAAATTTTGTTCATTTATTGAATCAAAGAATTGAGAGCGATTAGAAAAATACAGCAATAATATTGAGTATTTACAGTTGTTTGATAGCTTATCATGATCTTCCATATGTTAAAAAAGCTGTTTTTATTTCATTAGACACTAATCCATCTTTAAGAAAACTGTAAATATATATTTTCCCTTATTTATCAAATATATAGTAATGAAAAGTAGGATGAAAATACTTTTAAAACAGGAATAACAATATTAGAAATTCTGTCTTTTATTATTTAAGGAGATGAAACCGGTAATTCAAAAGAAATTCTTAAAAAATATTTTAATCTAAGCTAAATGGTTTAATATAAAAACTAAGTGATAAACATGATGAAAACATATTTGTATGAAGGGTTATATTATGAAGAAAAAATTGAAGAATTTATTGTTTTAAGAGCTATAAACGATACAAATGTACCCAAACTACATTAAACAGATACTATAATTTTTAAAGGTATTACTGATGACATTTTCCCTAAAACTTAATAGGCCCATGTTTAATACGGATCTCTTAAAAACCTTATTGAGCAAGTACTTAATTAAAAAAGTTTATAAGTAACTAGTGATATCTTACAAAGGATTTTACATCTTTATGATAGTGTTATGATTAGACATGGTGTTATGATTGTTGGGTCGACACTAACTGGAAAGACCACTAGTATTTAGGTATTGTAAGATACCTTAAACAAATCAAGAGACAATGAGGTTGACGAGAGAGTTATTCAGTATAAGTTAAAGAAAGCTAAAAGATTAGGAATTACGAATTAAGACTCCTCATTTGATGAAAACGAATTAGAAAAGCAAAATGGGATTGATCTAACCCCAGAAGAAGTAAAAATGATAAAAGCTTAATGTAGGAATAAAGGTGTAGTCACTTACTCTATTAACCCAAAGAGTATTAATATGGGTTAACTTATGGGTACATATGATGAAGTGAGTCATGATTGGAATGATGGTATAATGGCAAATGTAATGAGGAATTGCTCAACTGATATAAGCGAGAGAAGAAAGTGGATTACATTTGATGGTCCAATTGATCCAGTTTGGGTTGAGAATTTAAATTCAGTTATGGATGATAATAAAAAATTAACATTAAGTACAGGAGAAACAATTAAGGTAAGGATTGTAAATAATTGTTTTTAAATTATCTTTAGATGACTGGTTTAATGACAATCATAATAGAAGCAGAAGATTTGACTAATTGCACTCCTGCTACGATATCTAGATGTGCTATGATCTATATGAAAGACGATATTATTCCATTAAAGGCTATTTTAAATAAATGGATTAAAAGTTTGCCAAGCATATTAGAAGATTGTTGTCCAGAAATTGATTTACTCTGCAACTACTTTATACCAGAAATCTTGGAAAATTTCATTCATTAAACAAATCTAGTAAATACTTTTGCAAAAATATATTTTTCTTTTAGATCTATCCAGTTTCTTAAAAATGGGCTGTAAAGAATTTCTGTAGAATTATGAATTCACTTTTAAATGATTACAGAAGTGATAAGTTTAATTCTAATAATGCAGCTGCATTTACAATTTTCAATGACACTTAAAATGATGATACAACTGTTTAACTTTCAAATAAAATGAGCAATATTATGGGTAAAAGATCATATCATGTATAATATGCAGATGTTGAAACAAGATTTTAAAATGCTATGGTAAATTTTTATAATTTCATTTCTATATTATATAGAGAAACAAAAATATGTGGATTTAGAGCTTCTTCTTATTTAGTATAGTATGGGCATTTGGTTCTATCCTAAAAATTAACCTTAGAAAAGAGTTTGATAGATAAATTAGAAGTAAGATTTTATGCAATACAGAGGAGATTTCAACAATAGCATAACTTAAAAGTAAAATTGTAAGAAAGCAAGGTAATGGAGGAAACTCTGGAAGAAATAAAAATGAGGCTTAAAACTCATATGAGCCTTCTCCTGAATTTTCAGATCCTGAGAAGCCTCCATACTTTTTATGCCCGTTGCCAACCAGTTATAGTCTCTTTGAAGTATTCTTTGATCTAGAGACTAATACATGGTTACATTGGGATGTACTGAAAAATTAATAAAAGTCATTGAATGAGGACGAAGCTAAATTTAAGAAGAAAGGGTCATTCTTTAATAAGTTTATACCAACTATTGAAACTATAAGATTAGGTTATATAATAGAATCTAACATTATCTGCAAAAATAATTTATTGCTTATAGGGCCAACTGGTTCAGGGAAATCTTGGCTAACAAGAGATGTAATTTTCAAATAATTACCAAATATCTCCCCAAAATATAAGTGTTCCTCAATAGTTTTCTCAAATAATTCAACAGCAGATAAAATCTAACATTATATTGATTCTAGACTAGAAAGAAGAAGAAAGGGAGTGTTTGGACCTCCTTTTACCTAAAAATATGTCTTTTTTATTGATGATTTAATGATGCCTTTTAAAGATGATTATGGTATTTAGTCAGCTAATGAATTGTTAAGATAATGGTTTGATTTTTAGGGATGGTATGATCATAAAACCTTAGATTTTAAAAAGATTGAGGATATTTAATTTTTATCTTGTATAACAGTTTATGAATCCCATAAAAATGCTATTGCAAGTAGAAATGAATGGCATTGGGCTTATCTTGGAACATTAAATATGGATGAGAGACATTATGTTTCATTATTCAGTCAAATTCTGGATAATTTTACTGTTAACTGGCCTCAACATATTCAAGGAACACCTATTAATTCTGTTATAAAAGCCACTCTAGACTTATATGCATATTTTGAGAGGCATGTTAAACCCACACCATCTAAATTCCTTTACATCTTTAATACTAGACATATGTTCAAAATAATCTATGGAATGGCAGAGGTTGAGCCTTCTTATCTTAAAAGCGAATATGAACTGGCAAAGCTTTGGATACATGAATCTTGGAGAACTTTATGCGATAGAATATCTGATTACTCTGATAAAAAGATTCTCTTTGGTAAGTTCAATGAAGTTGCAAGAAAACACTTTAAGATAGGCAAAAATAAACTCTCTAAAAAAATTGGACATCCGTTTTTCTGTTCATTTAATAAGGGATAGGATGGCCTCTATGTAGAGGTAGAAGATCTAAAAGAGACTACTAACAATCTTAGAAAGTATTTGTCTGAATATAATGAACTACATAAAAGATCTAAAATAAACATCGTTCTTTTTGAGTTTTTAGTAGAATTCTTGATTAAAATACATAGACTAATAAAATAACCATTTTCTCACGGAATATTAATTGGGATAGAAGGCTCAGGTAAACATCAATTATCATAAATGGCATGTTTTTTAGCTAATTATCAGCTATATGAAATCAAATTAGAAGCAAATTATACTTAAGATGATTGGTAAAATGATATAAAGCAAATGCTTTAAATTGCAGGAGTGGATCATAAAGAAGTTGTCTTTCATTTAAAACATAATGAAATTATTAAAGAGGACTTCCTTGATGACATAAACACATTGGTTAATAATGGTGAAATCTAAGGAATATTTACTAAAGAAGAATATGAAAATATTATTTAATAAGCGAGTATGAGAATTGGAGGTTCAGCTTCTATGGACAAAAATAGCTAATAAAATAACCAAATGATTTTAGCAGAATTCTCTCAAAAGTGTCGAGAAAATCTCAAAGTGCTACTAAATTTCACACCTACTGGAGCAAACTTAAGATCAAGAATAAGAAACTTTAAATCTATTGTTAACTGTTCTACAATTATATGGATGGATAGTTGGCCTTAAGAGGGTTACAAAGAAGTAGCAGAGACTCTTTTAAAAGAAGATGAAGTTGTTAATAGAGATATAATTTTAGAAATTGCAATTAATATTCATATGGAGACCATAACAATGGCTAAGAACTATTTCCATGAAACTTAACATTACTTATATATTACTCCTCATTCTTTTACAGATTTCATTAATACCTACAAAGATTTATTTGAACAGAAAAGATCTAGTTTAAAAGAATTACAGGAGAGATATGAGACAGGGTTAGAGAGATTGAAAAATACATAGGAGTAAGTTGAGAAGTTTTAAGAACAACTAGAAAATAACTCACCAATGTTAATTGAGAAATAAATAGAACTAGAGAAAATATTAGAAAACCTAAAAGAATAGCATATTAAGGTTGGTAAAAGGAAAGATATTTTGTTAAAGGAAGAGCATGAGTTAAACATTTAACGAGAATAAGCAGAAAAGATCAAGGAAGAATGTGAATTTAATTTAAATAAAGCAACTCCAGAATTATTTAGTGCAATAGCAGCTCTTTAAAACTTATCTAAATAAGAAGTTAATGAACTTAAAACTCTAAAAAATCCTCCAAATGCAGTCAAACTTCTTATGGAAGGAGTTTGTATATTACTAAAAGTTGAACCTATTAAGTTCAAATCAAAGGATGGTGTTGGATTTGTAAAAGATTATTGGGCTGCTGCAACTAGTAAACATGTTTTAGGAAATCCAAAATTATAAGATGTGCTTATAAATTTTGATCATACTTAGTTAGATGAAGATTGTATGTAGCTTTTGGAAGAACTCACTGAAAATCCTGAATTTATTTATGAAAATATTGCAAGAGCTTGCAAAGCTGCTAGAGGTAAGATAACTATCTATTTTAATACTAATTAGGCTTATTTATGTGGATTTAAGCTTTGAAGAACTATTTTTATATATATTAAGAGACTCAACCAAAAAGAGATGCATTGTTTTATGCAGAGAAGTAAAAGTTAGAGAAAGAGGAAGAGATCAAAATTAAGTTAGCAGAATATAAAGAATTGGAATCTAATTTGGAATAACTAAAAATAGAGCACTAAGTAAAAGAATAAGAGACTAGGACTTTATAAAAGCAAATAGATGAATGCTAACTTAAAAAGGAAAGAGCAACCAAACTATTAAATGGTTTAGGTGGGGAAAAATAAAAATGGCTTGTCTGTAATAGAATGATAGCAAAGAAATTCCTTACAATTTAAGGAGATGTATTACTTGGAGCAGCCTTTATTACATATCTAAGCGCATTCACTTAAAAATATAGAGAGTAAAGTGTAGAAAAATGGGAATCTATGATTAAGAATTATGGAATAAGAATATCAGATGACTTTAATTTTAACAAAGTTTTTGGAGACTAAATTAAAATAAAAGAATGGAACTTCAATGGCTTACCAAGTGATTCTTTTTCTATAAGTAATGCTATTATTCTTGAAAACTCTTAAAAGCAATGTATTTGTATTGACCCTTAATACTAAGCTAGTAAATGGATTAAAATTTAAGAAAGCTTTTATAAGGGACCAAATTAAGCAAATGAATTAAAGATACTTAATTTTAGTGATGTAAACTTTATACAATCATTCGAATTTGCAATGAAATTTGGAAAGAAAGTTTTAATAGAGAATGTTGGGTAAAAGATAGATTTAATACTATATCCAATCTTAAAAAGAGATTATATATCTGAAGGAGGTACAAATAGTGTAAACTTATTTGGCCATTTAGTTGATATAGATAGAAACTTCAGGCTATTTATTTGCTCAGAAATGAGAAATCCACATTTTGGTCCTGACATTAGTGTCATTTGTAGCTTTGTTAATTTCTATGTAACACTCGAAGGTTTAGAAGAGTAAATGCTTAGTATTGTAATATCAAATTAAAAGGCAGATCTAGAAGAGGAAACAATTAAGATGAAAAAAGAAGCATTAGATTATATAAAAATCTTAAAGAAGCTTGAAAATGACATTCTTTTAAGTCTTCATAATGATATAGAAGAAATCCTATCTGATGAACATTTAATTGAAACACTTAACCATTCAAAGAAAACTGGCAGATAAATCGCAGAAAATTTACAAAAAGTAAATAAAGCTTCAAATAAGATTTTAAAATCAAGAGGTATATATACACCTGCTGCATATAGAGCTGCCTTATTATACTTCCTTGTTAGTGATTTATCTAAAATAGAAGTTATGTATTAATACTCACTGAAATGGTATATTGATATTTTCACAGAAGAAGTTAGGCAGAAAAAGCATACTGATTAAGACCCATTATTAGATATAATTAGGAACTTTACTTACACCTTATATAGAAATGTTTGCTAATCTATCTTTGAAAAAGATAAACTTCTGTTTACTTTCCTTTTAGCTTTCAGAATTCTGGAAGGAGAGAATTGTCTTAACATGAAACTTTTTGATTTCTTCATAAAAGGACCTTAAATTAAAAACTATGAATCAGACATGCAAGATAACAATCAAAAGAAGAATGAAAATGATGATAAGACATTGTCTGAAGGGTCTGGATTAGATGAAGATGATGAAGAAGATGAA
>LAST02023174.1:0-12187 GCA_001273305.2 Sterkiella histriomuscorum
TTAAAACATATTTCAAAAATAATGAAAAAGCAAATGATATAGTTATTTATACTACAGATTATTATATTTACACTTATTTAACCTTTTACTTATGGTTTTATAATTTTTATATTATCATTTAAAGTGATTTTTAATGATGTTTATAGGACCACCTAATTTAAGATAGTTCCAGATAACTGCATTAGCGTGACGTTATGTTTCAAAATACTTTGAGTAAGTATCAATATTAGAAGCTAATGGGAAAATTCTATTAAAATGCCCTCGTCTTGAGTTTTCTTCTTCTAAATCTGCTAAAATTTCATAATCCTCATCATTTAGATCTTCAGTATATTAAACAATTCTTTTATTCTTCTCTGGTGAATTAGAGTAATTCTATAGATTGGCTTTATCTTATTTACTAGGTGACATTACAACACTAGATGGTTACATTGGAGCTTTATCATTAGCACCATTTGTTATTTAAGGCATTTATGTTTTCTTTTGAGTTGATTCAAAGCCGAGTAATCTTTGCTTGTTAATTTTGTCTTACTCTTTTTCATGCTTCTTTCTATCGTAAAGTTACATTCCAATTAAATGCAAAATATCGCTTAAAAGCATAGTCTTAATTTATTTATCTAATGGACTTGAGCTACTTAAAGATGGACAAACATTTACTTCAAGTAACCATGGTTTTAGCTTCTCATCTAATATTATATCAAAACCATAAAGTTCAAAACAAGCATTTCTGTGTCTAGTTTATTTCATATTTGTAACAATGTGTGGTTCGACAGCAATAATAGTCTTAATTATAACATCCTTAATTCTATCAAAGATACTATTGAAGTCAAGACCAAGCTTAGTATACTCTTATCTTAGTTATTTTAAACACCATTTAGAGGAATTTGTTCCTTCGTCTTCTGCATTTTCAATATTTTGATTTTAGTTTGGGACATAATTTTAAGCCTTCTTATTAACTGAGAAATTAGTCAAATGTATGAATCTTTTTGATAATGATGATTTTCCAGTATTGTAAGGTTGAGTTGCTAATCTGACTAATCCTTCCTCAAAAAGATAAATTCTTAAGGGATCAAAGCAAGTTACAAGTACATAAATTCTCATATCATATTTGAATCCTCTTAACAGATGAGGTTTTGATAAGTATTTTGATACTAGATAGCCACTCTTTTTATTAATGTGAGTCTTTTTACCTATAACTTTGATACCTCTTCCGCAAGAAGATGCTGTTGGTTTCATAATGTACATATTTTTGTAGCCATCCATTTCTCTCTCATTACACCATCTTTTGTAATCTTCAGGAAAAATGTAAGTTTATGGGGCAATGTTATAATCTTAGCCATGAGTTCTTTTCATTCTGAATACATTCCTCCATAGATTATCCTTTCTTCCTAAATGCCAAGCACCAGGAAAATGATTGATCTTTTAATACTAATTTATATTTTTAAGTTTGTTACTCTTAATAAGACCAGTCCATAATATGTTCCAGCCTGAACCGCTTACTAATCTAAAACCTGCAGTTTTAAGTGAGTTAACAACACAGTTGTAGGTATGTGTTGAATCATTAATTTTAAAACCTAAGCTTGAATATGGTTTCACATCTTCTTAAGTCAATTTAGTAATTTTATCCATTCCTCCTTCAAAAGTCCTTTATAATTTTAAACACGAAGGATAGGGAAAGAATATAGTAGGAGGTCTTTTATTGAAATGAGATTGAAGAAGTACAATTTAATTATTTGGAGGCCTCATTAAAAAAGCTTCTTTGAGTTTTGACTTTGGTTTTCCATCTGCACCTAAGTCTGATTTTATGATTTCTGTTTCTAATGCTGTAACAACATTTAACAAATCTTTATTGCCGTTTTTGTTGTCTTTATTATTTTATGAACTAACTACTTTCTAATCATTATTATAAGTAGTTTAACTCTCTGCTGTCCAATTTTTATTTTCTTCTGCTCCTTCATTATATGGTTTTAGTTTAGGTCTGACTATTGATTTTTTCTTTTATTATGTCTTTTTCTTCTTAATCCTGACATCTTTTTATGTATTATCTGTGTATGCTGTAGTTGATGTTTTACTTTATGAATCTGTTTTGAATCCATTTGATTGATGATTGTATTGCTTATCATTATTTCTACTAACCCCATCTGAACTCTCCTCATCGTCATCTTAGTCCTCTTCCATCACTATTTCGTCATCTCTTATAACATCATCGTCCTCTTCTTCAGGCTCATCTTGATCATCATAGCCCTCTCCATTAGGGTTTCCAAGATCATCCAAAAACATTAGGTTGTTATCATTCTTAAAATCATCATCGTCTTCATTATCTAACATGCCATCCCCTACCTCCATTTGAACATTATCGCCATTATGAATATTTTGTTCTTCAATTAATCTTTCATTGAAATCATCAGGAAAATAGTCATCACTTAATGCTCTTTTATTTTGAGGCATATTTCCAGTATTAGCTGCTTGAAGTAGCTCATATTTATTATTTGAGGAATAATTGCTCAAAATAGCAGAGTTATTAATGACATTATTTTCTGATAGTTTAGTGTTAGTCAAATTCTTTTTTTCAGATACTACCCTGCTCGATTTATCTTAATTTCTGTATTAATTATTTGAGGAAGCTGTTGTTTAGAAGTTGTCATTTATCTTTTGATTATAACCTTAGCTGTATGAGAATCCAACATTGTTACTGCTATTACTTTATGATATTTTACGATTTTACATTGCTTATGAAGTTCTTCTATTTTGATTATACTTAGAAGCTGTAGAAGACTACGGCCCTCTATTATTTTCATACAATATTTAATTTCCATGTGTAGTAACATTATTATTATTGCTTTCCTCTACCTATCCAATGCTTTTCTTCATATATGTGTAGTTAGTACTTTTACTACTATTTTAATGTGTCACTACATTTCTTTGAATGTCTTTAGCTAAATTTGTAGATTACGGACTACTTATACCTTTTACTCCTAATTACACATTGGTGTTTTATTATTAGATTTTAGGTAGTTTATAATTCTCAAGATTTTAATATAAAGAAGTTGTATGACTTTAAGTGGAAGGTAATATTTACTGTTAATTAGTTGAATCTCTTGACTTATTTAAATTATTAACTATTCCTCTATAATGACCTTGATTGTTTGCATTGCCTAATATTGCTTTTTATTAAGGTATGCTTCTTTATTATTACTACTACATATATGCTTAGAATTATTGCTTCTCAATTGAAGAATTTGATCTCAGTATTGTGCTGAAATCTTGTTGAATCTGATAAACATTTTGTTATTAAGATCCGATTTAGTTGCTGTTATTGGTGTTATTTATATTTTGATGCTTATCAAATAATTATTTAGGAGTAGGCTATTATTATTATTGTTGTTATTTTTTAGCACTTAACTGTAACTAATTTTAAAATGCTGTTTATTCTTAATTATTTTATTAAGACATGCCAATTTTATTGTTATACTAATTTTGTGATCTTATTTCTGTTAAACTTCTTTTTTCAGCGACACCACCTTGATTTTAAATGACATTACTTGGCTTTTATTATTTGTGAGTAGGTGATTTAATGTTACCTTTGAATCCCGCATATGAAACTTGGCTATTATGATTAATAATGTTGTTATTATAATTAAATCCTAAAGATTTTTATTGGGTTACTATACTTTTATGTTAATTATTTTGTAAGTTTAAATCTAGCTTATATTGAACTCCATATTATGCTTGAATATTTTGTGAATCTATTGTCTTCACTCTTACCTATAATTTTACACATTATTCATAATGAAAAAATAATTTGGTTTAATTAAAAAACAACATGGAAACTTACAGAGTTATTTTATATTTGAAATAATTAGTTAATTGACTATGATTAATTTCCTTATCTCTATTGTACGAGCTATCTTTAATTATTTAAATAGTTATTGCTGTCACTTGTTTTATTTCCAGGATATTATAACTATCTCATTTGTTACTATTATGCATTATGAACATATGCCTAATTATTCTGTTGTTAGTTAGTTTATTTTAGCATTTCTACTCAATTATATAATAAAATCAAAATAGTATTTAATTTAATAACAGTTGTATTATTTTAATGATTAAAGAATATTTAATATTTTATAAACAACACTAATATATATTATCAATAAAATATCAATTCATTATTAAGAAATTAAGCTGCTTAATCTCTTAAACTCATAAAATAAATAATCGGTTTCTGAATCAAGTTTGCATGAAACTTTTAATTTCAAAGGTACTCTTGCCAAAATGATTGCCTTTCTTAAAGAAGGAAGAAAAATCGATTGCATTTAATATCTCTAATTGAGCCTGCCATTATAAAAGATATAAAGCTCATCATTC
Source organism: Sterkiella histriomuscorum (assembly GCA_001273305.2). NCBI lineage: Eukaryota > Ciliophora > Spirotrichea > Sporadotrichida > Oxytrichidae > Sterkiella > Sterkiella histriomuscorum. The sequence goes on from LAST02023174.1 coordinate 4,366, forward strand.
ATTTTTTTATCCCTTTAGTAAAGTTACCTAATCATTTCTTAAGCATAAGGAATCTTCTGATATTTAAGTTTTTCTACTCTGTAAACTAATGATTCAAAGCTATTTAATGAAAAAATTATGAACAACTTTCCCTATCTTTACATTCCTTTACTATATACAACTATTGAATGTAGTAAAGCCTTATTAGTACTGCAGGATAACAACATTAGTTTATAAAGAAAAACGTTGTCTATAAATTGTGCAAATTTTTCTCGTTTTCGTAATCGTTTTAGTCTCCTATTCTCTCTATAGATTTACTTAGCTATAAGTTAATCTGCTATCAACTACTATTCTTTCATTTTCCTTAATTTGTCTCTAAGTAAAATGTCACTAATATTATCTTCCTGTATTTGCTCTTTTGCAGTAGTTTAGTTAAAAATCTATTATTAAGTATTGTCGAATATATGTTACTCTTGGTTTGAACAATCACTTGACTATTGAGTCTCCTCCAAAACACCAAAGTCATCGTCATTTCCAAAAGCAAAAGAGACTTAAGCATTTTCTAGTTTCTCATTTTTATCTTAAACATTAGCATATAATTAATCTTCTTAATTTTGTTAAACTTGGTTAATTTAAACATTTTCTTATTAAACTAAATTCAAAGATTCCAGTTCTTGAACTGCACTCATCAGTACTTTATATTCTTAACTTTCAAGCAACTCTGGCTTCTATTTCTTCCTCAAAAGCTTGACTAATAAGGGCTATAAAACATTTAGATCACATATTAATGATCTGTATTTTAAGCATAATTTAATTGCATTTTTCATTTTATCTTAGGTTACTAGTTCATAGAAGGAATCCTTAAGGTTTATTATTCTATAAAAATTTAATTAAGAGGTATAAAAGTTTACCTATATTTTGCAATAACTAATCTTTTAGTTGATATCTATTAACCTAACAATATAATACTCGCCTAATACTTTAAATCATTTTGCTAATATTTATAGAACATGTATTCTACATCCTTATCCTAAGAAACTAAAGATTCATATGTTAATAATTTATTCGATTCCAAGTTTATTAGTACTATACTATCAAAAGGGTTTATGCTAATAAATGAATCTTTGTTAATACTGAAAATATTTCCGAAATTTATATTCTTAATTTTCTTGCTTCTGTAAGTTGATGAGTATAGATGTATGAGATTGTTTATTGAGTAATGAGAGATTTAAGAGTTAGACATACTCAACAAGATATTATGTTAGGTTGGATTAAAGCATGATCCTGAAAATGTTCTTGAATACGGTTCTTAAATTTATACACTGGATTAATTTACTTATTTGAGTTGCTCAGTTTAGATGTTCCAAATAAAATGATTATGAGAAGTTGTGCTTATCAAAGCCTGATTTCCTAATTTAAGGTTTAAAGATATCTATGAGATTTCCCCATCAGATGAAGAAAGTTTTACTTATTAAAATATTTCTAAGTCTTTATCTAGTATTGATACTGAATCAGATTACGCCACAATAAATGCATTTTAATGTTATTATACATCAATAACTTTTGCATTACTTCTCATACATGCCTTAGATAGCACATATAAATTATCATCTTTTATTTGTATAAGTGCAAATATTCCTTATGATGTGCCCACCATAAGCTTACTCTCAAATTAATTTTACCCAGATTATAGCTGCTTTAGAACTAGTATTTACTGTTGTTAAGAATTACTTGAGCTAAGCGAATCCAGACTATGTATTTACTTGATTTGTGATAGCTGGGAATCAACTATTACTAAATTTCCCATACTTGTCCCAAATAAGATTTCCTCATTTATAACCGTAAACGCTGTGATTGTTGATAAATAAAGCTTCAGAGTTTCATTTGCCTTTATAAGATCTCCTTCTTATTTTATTTGAAAACTATCTTCAAGACCTAATTGTACCTTGTCAAAATAAGGTTGCAGTTATTCCATAATCAAATTAAAATTAATTTTATATCAGAAATTTAAATGTCATTATGCCTTGATTTATAGACTTTATATAATTTAAAAATAATGAAAAACTCCCCTTCACCAAGATAAAATAAATTTAACGATATATTATCAACTTAACATTCTATTAATCTAGGGTCTGTTAATATTACCAATTTAGATCTAACTTAACATTTAAATGTTCCTCCATTTTAAATATAGAAAACAAACAATAATATCAATAATCTCAATTCCTCTTAACAACTTTAATAAAAACTCAATAGTCGTTGAGACCATGCTAAATCTTAATTGAAAATTTAAAATATGAATTAATTTCTAAATCAAAGTTAAGATAATTTATCAATGTCTAATATGATGATGAACAAGTCAACTACTCACAAACAATTCCCAAACTTTACTAATAATCTTAAACCACAATAAATCCAACCTAGAAATAGATTCTAAAGTTAAACCGCTCAAGGTTCTCCATCCTATAATCTCGATATAGAAAATGGATAAAAGATTAAAAAGTAAAGTCATTTACATAGCTATTAATCATTATTTAACAATTAATTAAATAATATTGTTAAAGACAATATTATCAGGTAAATATTATTAAGTTTCGAAAAAGAAGAAAAGAATCTTGCTCTTGAATAAAAACTAATTTAGAGATAGCAAATTAAAGAGCCAAGTCTCCCTATATTAACTGAGATATAATAGAATTAAGCCGATATAATGTAGAAGAGAAAGCTAGAGGATTTTATTTCAGATTTCATCCAAAAACGTATAATACATAACAAATAGCTGTAGAAATTGATAGAATTTACAACTGAGTAAGCAGAAGCAATTATAATGGAAGAGATAAACTACGATGAAAATAATCAAAAACATAAGTTAATAAAATCATAGAAGCAAAGGTAAGTACAAACCAGCTATAATTCCCCAAGAAGACAAATGAGAAATATATAATAAGAACTTATTGATAATTTAACGAAATCATTTGATGAAAATGCTAAAATTGAATCACAAAGAAAATATTCAGATGAGTAATTGCACCCTCTCTAAAAAATGAAGACTTAAATTAGAAGAGCGACTGTCTTACAATAAAACAGTATAACCCGTAAAGATACATATAATTTAAGAAACAATAATAGTCTTAATAGTCATTAATAAATAAGCAATGATAATAGTAATAATAACTAGACAGGTTAAAATAAAAGTGCGACAGATGTTAATTTTGCTAAAGATAACTTTAATAAAATTAATCAAATTATTGATAACCTTGATGAGCCATAAGAAAGCGTTGAAAGATAGAATTATGAATACAAACAATTTATTCAAAGTCAAGAGGAAACTAAGGTAATTGTTAAAAACTATGGCAAAAAGATGAAGAATCTGCTCGAAAAATGGTGTGATAATGAGGAATATAGATAGGCTGTTGATGATCCTAAGATGGATAAGTATAGATATGAAACCTGGGGAGATCTTATTGATTTTGAAAGAAAGTTAAAAGAAGAAATGCAAAAGTTTCATACTGCTATGGAAAGACTTAAATTCTCATCATACACCAATGTTGACTGGATAAAAGATAAAACTAGTGTCTACATCAAGGTACTTGAATGTTCTTTAAATGAGTTAAAACTAAAGAATTAGTTAACGATTGAGAGACTTTAAATGACTATAGAAGATTTCGAATCAAAAGCTTTTAATGTTTTAGATGACAACGATTTCATGAAATCCGCAATGGAAGTTTAAAAAGAAATAACAGATTCAAAAGATGTTACTAATTTCAGAGGGGCTATGTAATAAGTTACTAGGTTGAAATAAGTACTTGAGAAATTACATAAAGACTATGTTAAAATGGTCTCTCAAAGCAAATAAATGCATGATGATGTGTAATTGTTTAAAGAACAGAACGATAATCTAAATAAGCAGCTTGAAAATGAAAAGAACACCAATGAAAGTCTGATAGATATAATAGCTAGTATTGTTAAAACTGCTGTTTTATACAAGGATGATTAGATACTTCAATCATGTCGCAAAACTGTAAGTGAAATAGACTCAAAAGCGAAAGACAAATATCAAAATTAAATTGGAAGATTAATCAGCTTTATGAGGATGTATTAACCTGTGGATTTGGTAACACCCTTGAAAAAAGAATGTGAAAATATTAAATAACTCCTATATGTACTAATTGAGTATTTGTAAAGCACTGGATAGATAGTAAAGTATTGGATACCTCAATTTGAGGACACAGAAGACCAATTTAAAACAATAATTGACGGTTGGCATAAAAATTATCTTATAACAGTTATGGAAAATGAAATCCTCTAATTTATGTTGAGATTTAAACCAAATAATCTAGAATTGCCTTTTAAATTTTAAGTCCCCTAACATATAATAGAGAGAGAAAAAATATAGAAATAAAAATAGTAGCATGCTAAGGAAGATAATGATGAACTAGGTAACACTCAAGAAATATAAAATATGAATGATCCCTCAAAAACTTAAACCAATTTATTTATTACAGAAAAGTAAAATCCTAATATTGCTATAGATGAAAAATCAACAAGATCTTAGAAGAGTAATCCGAATTAAAAGTAGCACTAATAAAATAAGAACTAATAAAATTCTTAAAAGTAAGATTCTAAAGCATAAAATAGTGGTTCAAGGGATAACTCTCAATAAAACTAAAATAAAGTTTAGTAATCTAAATAGAAAAATTAAAGCTAAGCATAATAAAATTAAAATAATAATAATTCGAATCAAAAATAAACTTAGCAAAACATAAATTATGGAAATGCTTAATTATCTTAAAAGAATACAAATTAAGATTTGAGTGTACCTCAAAAAAGAAAACTATAGAGAGGTGATAGCAAGAACTTTATTGATATTAATTCCTAAAACTCTAACATTGATTAAGCCAAAAAATTGTAAAAGTAACAAAAAAGTGTTTTAGTATAAGGATTAATAAAAAATATTAAAATCGCTCAAGATATTATACCAAATATCTGCAATTTAGTATAAACGAAGTTAAAAAAAGATATTGTTGATAAATTGATTTAAAAGTACAAGGTACATAAGTCTGATTAAGATAAAAATGAAAAATCACAAAAATAAATGAAAGACGATATGAGATTAACAGAATAAGAAAACAAAGTTTACTATTAAATCTTAATAAATGTTAGCAAATAGAGTTAATTTATGGATGCGTCTAATTTATTAAAAGCATATAATGAATTTCTTTCAAATTATTTCTAAGAAACTTAAGTTGATAAATAGTCAGGACCAAATTCCTAAAGTATAATATAATTCTAAAACTTAATTTCATTAATTACAATAAAAGATAATGTTATTAAAATTAAGCATGATGACGCCATAGAATATTTAGCTTCTTAAAAATCAGATTTATTGAGTATGCAAGAATTATGTAATTTGGTTTTTAGGTTGAATTTATTTTTGTGTGAGGACATTCCTTATAATTAAAGTTTTACTGATATTAGGGAGATCACTAAATAACAATTATAAAAGGAATTAAACTAACCTAATGAAGTATAGAAGAAAATCCTGACAAAGGTAAATAAAATTAGAGAAAATTTAAGATAAAAATATGAAAGCGATAATTAGCTAGGTGAAGATTATAAAACATTTGATGCATAAAACTTACTTGTCAATGATATTTGGAATTTATTAAGCTCTCCTTTCTTTAAATATAGTATTAATGAGATTGGTATTTTGAAAGTTTTATCAGTTCTTAATGGAAATCTTTCTAAACTTAATAAGGAAGATAATTTTTATGTCATATCTGATTTAATAAGATACAAATTAACTGACCCGAATGTTGTTTTTGAAGATTATATAAAAAAGTAACTAAAAAAAATGAATTCTAACAATAATAATGCACTTTCTCCAAGATCCCCATTCTCATAAAACCTAAAAGCAATAGCCTAGCAAGATATCGATATAAATAATAGTGAGAATTAATAAGAGATTTTGCATGTACTAAATAAAATTAATTCACAAATTACTAACTAAATCGGTGTAGATTAAGAAGAGCATATTTAATCAGATATTGTTATTAATGTACTATCTCCAAGGTCTACTCTATCCCATATATTAGATAACAATAATAATATTAATGGTTCTCAAAGTGTAATAAGTGGATAAGATGCCATATAACAAAAAAGTTTAAATAGTAATATACAATAAAGTCCAATCAATGTTTTAAATTAAAAAATGATATCAATGGGAAATACAGATTTCGAAAAGAAGATAGATAAAAATAAGGTATAGTTGATTAGATAAGAAACAATTAAGACTATAAAGTGTTTGTAGAGCTTAGTAAAATCATAAGTAAGTGGATCTAATAGGGCTAATGTCAGATAAAAGCAGGATAGTTTTATGAAACTGGCAAGTTTATAATCCTTCTCAGATAATCTTTAACATATTGAAGCAACTAGGTAGGCATCACCTAAAAAGTCAGTTTATCCAATTTCTAAAAATTCTTATCATTCTTTAACAATAGAAGAATCTTCAGAAAACACCTCACAACAATCATAATCAGATGTTCTAATGAGATTTACTTAAGGATAAAAGAGTACTTATAGTAAATTTTCAAATAATCACAAAAACGGAAATAATCAATCCATCACAGATAATCAACCAAAAGCAATAAAGACATAATCAAATTTCAACAATAAAAGTAAAATTATTGATGTTACTCCCAAAGTTTATTAGAGTCCTACTTAAACAAAGAAAAATAAATCACCTTCGCCAAAAAGAATATCTGAAAATTAATAAAAAGAAAAAAGTCAAACTTAAACTAGCGGGTTATAAATACAAGATTTAATTGACAAACTAAATTAGTAAGAGGAAAGTGAATATGGAGAAGATTATGGATTTGAAGATTTCCAAACATAAAAAGAAAGGGAGTTGTTTGGAGCAGCCTAAAAGTAAATGAAGGAGCTTGATAATCATGTATATTTGAGGAAAATGAAGGAGTTTGATACCGAAATAGAAAAGTTAAAAAAAGTACAGAGAAATAAAAGGATGTTATAAAGTCAAGAATCAAATACTAGTAAATTAAATAAAGGAAGATAAAATAATTCAACAAAAACTAGTCCCAAAAATCTTTTTGATTTCAATATTCTGGATTTATCAAAAAGAATGAATTAATTAGAAAAAACTCAAGATCTTCTAATGCAATAGAGAGCAAACATAAACATTGTTAACTCCAATATTCATATTGATAATTCTTTTGTACCTGACATATTCATGAAAAAAATAGAAAAGTAAAATCCAAACAATTTTAAAATTCACAGAAATCTCGATTCAAAAACTTAAAAGCATATAATATCTAACTCTAAAATTCTCGATAAAAACTTGGATGAGGCTCGCTAACGACTTATTGGTAATTAATATTAATAAAAATAAAATAGAGTGAAGAAACTTTATGGTGGGTTCTCTTCAACAGCAATTAGTCCAACTAATTATAATAATAATTAAAATTTTAGCTTTGACATGCTACCAAATAATAATTTTAATTAGTAAAGTGATTAATTAGAATAGACTGCTAGATTCACTTTAAGACAATAAAATACACTCCTGAATCATTAATCAACTCATGGATCTGTTATTGCTGGTCATCATTAAATAGAAGCGTTGAGACCAAAATATTCTAAGAAGGATGTGATTAGTGAAAAAAATAATTAAAATATAGAATTAACTACTGTGTTGGAAAAATGAAATATTATAATACTGAACTATTTATGGTATATTTTAATAAAAATAATAAGAGAACAAATTAAATATAAAATTATTAAATTTCTTTAATTAAAATTATAATCTTTAAATCAAGGGGTTTTGGGGTTT
>LAST02023175.1:0-13542 GCA_001273305.2 Sterkiella histriomuscorum
TATGCTAAGCTTTAAGCATTTTTATTAGACTTATAATTTTTATGATAAACTATAGTTTTCTCACCCATATTTAAATAGTCTTAATCAAGCATTTTTGGCATTGCTGTTTAATCACCTCTCAGTAAACTACTAAATGAACTCTTCCTCTATTTGTTTAACTTTATTATTTCCATTATATTTTTCTTGTAATTTTTCCATCTTATAGTTTCATAATGCATTTTCCTTAATTCCATATCAGTTGGATAAGGTTTGATGTATTCTTAAAATTAATCCAAAGTCTTCTTATTTAATGTTAAGAAGTCCATTTCATTAATGATATAAACTTCACAAGGTACTTCAGTAATAACTGTGTACTCAATTGGCTAATGTTAAATAACTGAGTTATGACAAAACACATCACCTTGTTCTAAGACGTCTAATTATAGTAGTTTCGTTTCAAAAAAGCCTTTCCTCATTTCTGTTATCATAGGGTCATCTATTAATTCATCAAATTATAAGTAACCGTTCTCTGGTATTCTCCTAAAATTAACTTTCTTAATGATTTTTAAGCGGCCTGCTTTTACGAAATAAACTCTACCTGGATCATCTCCTTATTTAACAACAACTTATTTTGATTAGAGCTTTTGTGGTACAGTTTTTGTAGCAAAATACATCAACGTTATCTTATCTAAATTTTAAAATAACGGGAAGTTCAAATAGAATTAAGCAATATCATGGATTTTCTCAACTTGATGTGATTTAATTACATTATCATAGGTATTTTTATTCATAACAATAAAGTAAGAGTCTTCTCTAGTATGACAAGATGCATTTCTTGGTGCGCCATAAAGTAATGATAAGTCTCCAAAAGCATCTCCCTTTTTTAAAATAGCAACTTTCTTATTATAATCCACTCCACTTTTTTCATCTACCACTTTTATAAGAATATCTACACTGCCATCTAATATTATAAAGTAAGAATCACCTCTGTCTCCCTACTCAAACAATACTTTATTTTCAGGTAAAAATTGTAAGTATAAGTTCTTGCATAGCTCATTAAGTTGATCTTCACTACTCTACTGATTAAATTCCTTAAACACTTTAATATCCTTCACATGATTTTTAATGATTTAAACTTATTCAATTGATCGTTCCTCAGGTCTTAGCTTAAGTATGTATTTTAGATCTTTGTCATCTAAAACTTATTTCTCTTTGTTAGCTTGAGAAAGTATTTCCTCCTACTCGCTTTCATCATCTTAAGATAAAGCCATCTCAAGAAAGTCTGTTCTATGGACTTGTTAAAGAGAGACTTTTTTAATTGGAGAAAATTTATCAACAGCAGGGCTAGTTGTTATAGATTCACTCATTATAAATTGATTTATAATTATTACAAGTAAAATTATTATTTAAGGTAATAATAATAATAAGTTAAATTATATAGCAATTAAAGGAAGCAATATATAGAGTTAAGTAATATTTATAGTGTAATAAATATAATCATAATTTCCTTTTTTAGAATTGATCTTGTACTTGCTATACTCTCTTCTCTGTTGAGTTTGGTGCGTAATCTCTATCTGTATCGTCCTCCTCTTATAATTAATGCATCCCATTTTCAGAGGGTTATTATGGATTAGTGGTTAAATTTTCATTGTTCTTGCTCTTTTTCTTCTTTTAACCATACTAATTCTTGGCACTCTTAGGCCATCTAGCTTTACTTTATGCTGTTGTTTTATCAATATACTGTATATTAAAAGCTGGATCAACTACTGTCTTCTCTTAATTTTCGTTTTATCTCTATATTTACTCAAGTCTCTAAGGGCCACTCAACACATCACACGATGATGTACTGCGGAAAATTTATTCACTAGAATTATTCAATAAGAAAGTAATTATTATCAGTGAGAGGGAAAGTAGAATATTCAAAGCTGAATTTATGAAATAAGGGATACTGTGATTAAGTTAGAGCAATACTAATGCTTGAGTTAGAATACTTCCTATCAATGATCCTAGACTTATAGTTATACCATATAAAGCAGCTGTTAAAACTCGTTGAGGATTACTAATCAATCTAATTCCCAAAACATATAACTTAAACAGTAAGCTAATAATAAATCCCTTCTATAATCCTTTTATAATGCAATAAAGTTACAGTTTCTCTCTCTACTTAGTATTCATTACTTATAATATAACCAGGTCAAGTATTTGCATAAGTATAAGACAGCTTAATAGTAATTTTATGACCTTTAATTGAGTTAACTTTCTGCTTAATAATATTAAGAAAGGTACATAGATAAATATTGGAATAAGTGAAGATTTCATAAGTTCTAAACTTGTTTCCTTGAAACTTAAGTTAAACTAATTTATATGTTACAGTTCTAACTATTATTGTTCTTCTATAGATTAATAAATAAAAGAGGAAACAAGAACCATAATTAACCAGCGTTTTATATACTCTGATTATAGTATCTAACTAAGTCCTTAGCTATTATTAATAATAGTTGTAGTATTTTACGCTGTATCAATCTAACTTTGACTCTGAATATTAGTATTCATTGAGGTAGTAATATTTTCTTAAGGTTTAGATGGGCTTAAATTGGTAATTTCATGCTATTGAAAATTTGAAGTTTAATTCATAGAATCTTCATTTAGTTTGGCATATGGTCCATTTACATTTTATCTGTTTTGTTTGGGATCAACATTTTGACTATTTTAAGCCATCGATTTCCTACCTGCTCTATCTATGATTTCATTAAGTGAATTTCTAACATTAGGCCTTAACTTATTATTAATAGACTATATTCTTCTATGAGATGAACTTGCACTCATAATATTATCAGTAGTATTAGTCATGAGCTCTATCTAGCTTATATTTAATCTTCCATTAGGTCCCTTTCTTTGTTAACTTAAATCGAAATTTTGAGTTTAGTCAGGATCTAAATTTGCTTATTCAGTTTCTACTTAATCATCTTAGACTTGCCTTTTGAAATGATTTTGGAATCCATTAGTTAATTCAAACTAATTGAATGTTACTGCTCTAGCAGAAGTATTCTTGACTGAATCTAAGTCTTAATCTGATATGTTCTCAATTTCCTCTAAATTCAAGGTAAGCTTCTTTTTATTCATTAACTGACTCCCATGTTTTATGGTACTCATATTTTAATCATACACATTTCTATCTGACTCGCTAGCCATAGATTGCGATTCAAATAGCTGTAAACTATGCTGATCTAAATTTATTACTGACTCATTATTACCTCCAGGTATTTAATTGAAACCCTAGTTATTTTGCATATTCTAGAGCTTTTAATTGCTTTCATTTTATCTCTTTCTTCCTTATTGTCCATTTTTATTATTGCTATTTTGAAATTCTAAATAGTACTAGCAGCCTATGTTATTGTTACTATCTTTAAATCCCACAATTATGAATATAAGAAGTACAAAACTCACTATTACAATTATTGTAGGAGTAGATACTATAGCCATACTCATATCATTATCACTGTTATTGCTATCGAATAAATTTTCATTTTCAAACGCATACGAAAGTACTGTTCCAAGAAGATAACCTAAATTTATTGAGTGAAACTAATTTTAGTTGTGACGCTGCTTATTATAGTCTAATGATACGATTCTTGTGATTACATCAAGTGGACAGAATAGACCTAATAGAAATCTCAATGCCAATAATAAGTAAAGGTTTCCTTTGCTAGCAAATACAGCTAAATGACACAGTATTGTCGATGACAAAGCTATTAATAATTATTTCTTTCTTCTAATTTTATTTAGGCAATTTATCCATATATTAAAAGACAATAATCTCGCAATGTAAAAGCTAGCATTTAGAAAAACTAAATATATATTTTAAGTATGGATTTTATGATTACTTATTTGAAATGGAATTGATTAGATGCTGCTATCATTTACGATTGATTTTTATTAATTTGTAGAATCAGAAGTGTTCGGTAATATCTAAGATTGCTTTGTCATATTGTAACCAACTGGATTAATCCACTATAAATAAAGCATTGATTATTTGAAGTTCTTACTGTTAATGATAGCGAATAAATAAAGGATATCAACCCTAATAGTATAGCTTGACGTATATTAGGAAAAGTTCGACTGTTTAGATGATCTTAATTCTGTATTTATACCGAACTATTGTTCTCAACATTAGAATTATTAATGGTAGTTGATTTCATAATTCTAGCTTATTATATAAATTAAATTTATCATCTATAAACAGTTCAGTTATTTTCCACAATTATAATTATCATTATCAATAATTTATAAAAGTTAAAAGTGATAAATTTAATAATTGTACATTATCAATTAAAATCACTTATTATCAATTAAATCAAAAATCAATAAAGATATACTAGTTTAAAATTTGAATACAAAAACCACGAATATTTTAAAAGCTGTGCTGCAATATTTAAATTCGGAGACTTTACAAAGTGAGAATGAGAGATTTCAAATGTCTATAATGAAATAATTGAAGTTTAACATTTGTATCTCAGAAAAGAGACTTTAAAATGGTTGTATTGTATGCTAGTTAAACGAATATATGAATGGATAATTTATAGTGAAGTTCCTGATTAGTACAAAATATCCAATATATTTTCAGGGATTAATAACAGAAAACATTTTAAACTTAAGGAGGGATTATAGAGCTTTCTATATTATCATTAATAATTAATTCAGAAAAAATATCAACAAGTCCCTCCTTTTAAACAAGACGACTAAAGAATGAGTGCAATTAAAAGAAGACAAGTAGATAGAACTTAGACAGTAAAATAAACTTAGATCCCTTTCAACCAAACCAAAATGCAACCAAATGAAATGACTTTGGCTGATAGAATTCATTTCTAAAAGTTCTTTGAACAGCAGAGTTTGAACTATGATTACAACAATGGCGCGAAAGACTCAAAAAGCCCGTACAGATCTCAAAAGCGTATTGGCTAGATTATGAAGAGTTCTCCTAGTTTTTCTCAATGTGGGCACGTAAAGAATATGGAAACACCATCATCAATGTTTTTGACAAACTTATAAAGAAACTCCAGCTTTATGTCAAAGCCATCTTCTGTAACAACAGCATGCACATATGCCCCAAATGATTTCTCAGTTTCAAAGAATGATTTTTCTCAAATGATGTCTCAAAAGAGCAAGAAAGAGTAATCCTCAGATAAAAAATAATCTAAAAAGCTAGTAGGACAAAAGAGAAAGCATGAAAGTGATCCGGGTAAGTTTGCTTTCATTTTACATAAATAAATATAAATTCCATAAATATTGTCAAAAGTTATCATACTTCATAGATTTAAATATAACTAAGAAATTAATTCAATTCAAATTCTTTAATCAAATGAAACTCCTTAACTAACTCTTATTTTAGAACAAATGGAATACTTTATAAGATTAAACTCAAGACAAGCTAAGCACGTCCTCAAATCGATTAAGTTGAGAAACAAGAAGACAGGCCAAGTTATCGAATTTACAAATGTTGATGAGGAAAATATTGAAGCTTTAAGGAACCCATTAATTACTGATTTTGATACTACAAAGTTAGAGATCGAATATGACTACGATACTGACCATGAACAAATGACTTAATCAAAGAAAATGCTATTAGATGAACTAAGATAAGCTATTGACTTTTTCATCAAAGAGGATCCTCTCAAATTAGTAGATAACATCTTCCTATGAGGGAAATTTGAAAGAGACAGTTTATTTAATCAAGGATGATTTGCTACCACTATTCTTTCATTATAGTCATTAATTTGACTGAAGTGACTTTCTTTAATTTTAAGTCATTTGAGAGAAAGGGTTTGTAACCTTTCCTTTCATATATAATAAGTTGTTTTATTAAAAGTTAACACATAATAGTAATACAATTAAATAATTAAGTGCTTAGCATAAACTAATCATTACGATTTCATTTAGTATATAAACTACCACATATTTTCCTTATCTGAGTATCCATCTACTTAATATTTTGAATTTATGCTATTTGAATTATTAGCGCTACTTTATTATTCTACTTTAGTATTAACTTAATTTTTAAGAGTATTTTATATTTAATTTAGATTATTCATATTATTCTTTTCTTCAACTTCTATTGCTTTTTCAACCACTTTAAGATGAAGCGATTTCGGCCCAAGAGATCCAATGCCAGGCTCGGAACCAATTATAATGTTCATACTTGAGTCATCCAAAACTTCCTACTCATTTTTAGGCGACTCTTATTTATGTTAAATTTTAATTTTCTTCTTTGGTGGAAATATAACATCTACTGTGAGTTTCAGAGCATCGTCAATCATTCTTGGTATCAGCTTTCTTAATATTCCGCTCGACTCTTCTAAACATGGGTTTGTGTTTACTTCAATAAGCCAAGGTCTCTAATCTTCATCTAATATGAAATCATACCCAAATATCTCCATGGAAAATTTCCTATTGTTTGAATTAAGCTTATTCTCAATCGACCTAATCGAGTAAACAATTATTTCTTTGATCTTGCTATTAATTATGTCGTTTAAGTCACATTCAATACCTTCTTATTTCAAAGCATCTCTTGCATTTTACAAAGAAAGTTAATTTCCTTCCTCAAAGGTCCCATAATTATCATTGAACTTTTAAACTGCATTATTGGTAAGATGAATAAATGGCTTTTCTAATGATTCATCAGACATTTCAAAAGGTTAGGATGATGTTCTAATATATCCTTCTTGAAATAAGTAACATTTCATGTCATGAGTAATTAAAACCCATAGTCTTATGTCGAATTTTCTCTTTTAAATAAGTAGAGGCTTTTCGAGATATTTTTAAATGACAAACTCATCTGTCTTTACAATGTTTGGAACATTTTCTAATTTAGTAAAGTTCTTTAGTAGTTATTCTTAAGGAATCTAATTTGGATTATTTTTAACTTCTTATATCAAATTTTATTGGTTATTATTAGTATTACTTTTTGTTGGGTTTTAAGTATTTCCATATGATATTTCTAATCCTTGTTGGAAATCATTAATCAATTTCTTCAGTTAATCTAAATTATTAAAGACTTGAATTCCTCGACCTCTATTAAAATCGGGTGGTTTAATTAGCCAAAAGTTTTTCCCATTAAACATTGTTTCTGTTAATGTTGGCTTATTAGGGTTATTATGTTTTCCTTAACTCAACATGCTGTTTGATTAAATTTATTGGTTTATTGTACCAACGTCACTAATCAATCTATTTTTATCAAGAATATTATAATATGTATAGAATTTGTCCATTTCTAAGTATTAAGACTATGAGTTAAGATTTATCACAAATGTAATTGGGTGAAAGTCAAATATATTTAACTTTTAATTCTCACAAAATCTACTTAAATTTTTAAAGAGTGTATCTTTTTATGATATTTGATCCTAATACTCAAAATGATTCACCATTTTCTTGGAACCATGAGTAGATAAATAATCAAACCTTATCCCTTTTGAAAAAGGTACCCATTTAAAATTAAAAATAGTTGTTGTAGCACTAACCTCCTGCCAGTCTCCATTTCTTTCATCGAGGCATCTCTTGATTAGCTCTGAGTTATTACCTCATATGACTATATACTAATATCATAAATAAAAATGAGATAATTACTTTATAGGGTTCATCTTTTACTAGTTACCTTTATGTTATAGATATATCATTGTATTTTGCTTTAATTTATTTCTGCATCTTGAGGAATTTCTCATTATTTTCTTAATCATTAAGTGTTTTCTGTGATAATAGCTGATGAGTTGAATTATTATGCTAGTTCTTCTTTGGTCTTAATCTTTAGTTTATTCCTGATGGCTTCCTTACCTTATTGCTTTCATCTATCTGTTGTAGTTCTGGCAGCAAGTCTAAATGTAGTTTATCATCTTTTTAAAGCTCATTTTATTAGGATTTTTAATGAATACAGTTTACTCTTGACTTCTCATTCTTTTTAAGATTAGCATCTTTTATAACCTTAATATTCTATGTATTTTATGACAAAAGCTTTCTATGCTTATGAATTTAAGTAATTTTAGGAGGTATTAACTGTTGTTATTATTATATATTATCATTTTATGGGGATTCTGAAACCATTGAAGTATCTAATGTTTAAACTTTTCTTGATCCAATCTTTCCAGTATTCGGTTTTTAATATTGATCGAAATTTTAAATATCAAAATGCTTCTATTTTGATTCAACTCTTTAAGGTACCATCTAGTATTCATCTTACTAAACAAAAGTTTATTGCTCTTAATATTTCTACTTTAAAAATAGAAGTAACTCTTTATGATTATCAATATTTTATTTATTTGATATTATAGACCCAATCTGTGTTGTCTATTTCGAAGGAACCGGAGAAGGCTTAGATTTAAATTGATTACCTTTAAGTTGCAAATCATTTATATCATAATCAAAATTGTATATACAATTATCATTTAGCTACTAATATAACTACTATGCATCATATCTTTTTAGCATATAAAACTATTTTGGTAAAGGTTTTAAACTTCGAGGATTACTCTTAGATTATATTTTGGTTAGCTAGATTGGTGTTTGTTATGCATTATTTTGTAAAAATTTAGTTGGTATAAAGAGATTCTGCTCAATTCCGTTTTGTTATATATCAATTTGATTTTAAATTTAGTTATTTTGATAATCATGTATCACAGTACTATCATTATTTTTCTACTTTTAGATATTTAATTTAAAGAGATCAGGATTTTTATATCTCTAGCTATGTTATGGAGATCCTCTGGTTAAATTATTATAACTTACAAAATCTTTCATATTTGATGTATTATTATTAGTGTAAACCTTTGTACTTAATTTCCTTTCGATAAAATTACCTCTACTTTTTTCTCTTTCTTATTCTTTCTAAAATTTACAATATACATTAGAATTTATAATTACTTACAGTCATGTCTTTATGATCAAGGTCTTTGAAGTTATTTACAAAAATATTTGATTCCCTTTAATTCTAATCAGAAAATAATTTCTTATGATGTTATGTAGTACTCTTTATTAAATCCTTATCATAATTTTGAAGAATACTATCTGATGGATTAAATCTATTTTAATTCTCATTAATCCATATCTGTACATTATGAAGCAACTCAAAATCGTCTATCTCGTTCATATTCGGTATATTTTTATTTTTAATTTTAGAATTCTTACTTAGAGTTACTCCTCCTCCTCCTGAATTCATTCTAGTTTGCATTTTACTGAATTCAATATCAGATTTATTTAATATCCCTAATTTATAATTTAAAGATGAGGGATCATATCAGTTAATGTTGTTTTTTAATAAAATTTTGTTATTTGCTTGAAATATTTAGGAAGTTACAACAGATGAGGAGGAGGGTTTTTAATTTTGTTTTGAAAAGGGGCTTTGATATTCTTAAACGTTCATTTTATTTGAGATTTACGATTATAATTAAGATAATTAAAATAAAATCATACAGTTATAAATTAAAGGTTAAGTAATTAAACAATTTTAAAATATTTTTATATTAACTGATAATAAATTCATTGCTAAAATGCATTGAGTTCTCTGAGTTTTTATTTTAGATTCTATATATTCTTAGTTATAATTTCTACTTCAAACTCTAATTCTTGTTTCTTCTCAATCTGCTGTTTATTTTTTGATTGACCAATCTTTCTGTAATCATTTTCAATCTATAAAAAGGGATTATTAATATATAAGATTATTATATAGATTAACTTACCTTTTCTTTATCAATTTACAGAACACTCAATGAGTTTTATAAGTGTTAAATTTACTATTCAACATTCTTATCCTTTCTACCCAGAGGACTCAAATATGTTATGATAGATTTCTTGCCAGCTGGTTACAGATCTTGTTCTTATTAAGAGTTTAAGCCCCCTCTAAACTAATGATAACTAGAGTTATGATGATGTTAAACAGAATTATTATGTTAAGATGAATTATTGTTTTATATTAATGACTACTGTTATTGTTAGGGAGATTTCATACTTGATGAAGCCCATGAAATAGAGGGCTCATTGTTTTAGTTTCTAACTTAGGAGGTTTTCTAATTATAAACATGTTGATTTAAGGATTTTTAAGATTAAGTCCCATTGAATTATATATTATCAGGTTTTCTTTCAAGGGATCTTGACCCAATAGACAAGTGATGTTAATTTCCATTTGATTAATCCCATGATAACACATTATGAAGTTAGGATTCATTCTTATTTTGAACTGTAACTCTTCTGCCTTAGCTCTAATCTTTCCTTTAATTAGATTCATTAATGTTGTTGTATTAACTTTAGTTCAGCTATTAGGGCTTATTCTAGTAATATGCACTATCATTTAAATCTTACTATTAGTTATAAGATTATTTTGGAGGAGGGTATTATTTCTCTTAATTTTAATAATAGTTATTTTTATTGTCATTACCTTAATTATTAGCATTCAATTAATTAGGCCAAAGTATGGTAGCTTTAGAATCTTTCTTAATTTACAAGCTTTCCTAATTATTTTAGTTTGTAAATGAAGGTGCTTAATATGAAATATTATTTCTCTAGTTTCTTTATGGACTATAAAATGTATTGTGTGTTTCTTGCAATGGTTAAGAATAATCACCTTTGTTTTATTAAGTTATAGTGTTATTCAATGTCTTATTGCTATTAGAATTAGAGTTATATGATACATCATCATTAAAAGATATTTTCTTTTTATTTTAAGCCTCCCACGGTCTTTGACTATTTTCATCCTAATTATCTCTTTACCATTAACTCTGTTATATTTATTACTGTAGTTATTTGTTTTGAATACTTAGTTTATTGACCTCTTATTTATAATGATCTTCCATATTAGAGAACCTTTTTTATTCAAAGTCCACTTGCTCTTATAACTTAATTATTTCAAGCTGCATTTAAGAATGCTCTCTATTGATTTTATCTATATGACCTTTCATTTAGATCTTAGTTCTCTCTAAATCAGTTAAATGCTATTTATTATTGTCAAAATCTCCCATGCATTCCTAATAATTTTACTACTACATTTCAATAGTTCCTCTGAGATTGCGATTTTCCCTTATAAGTTAATCGATTTCAGAATCTCTCGACCTAGCCTATATCTGACTATTACTTAATTAGTGTCTAATATCCTACATTTCACTATCTTATTGTAATCTTTGATTGTTTATAATCTAAATCTCTTATCTTAACTGGTATTCAATATCTTTCATATTTTAGACATCTCTTTGCAATGTTGTACTATCTCTACTCATCTAGAACATTTCCTCCTCTTTTTATCTGAGTTTTTATTCTGAAGTTCTAAATTTTTATTAAGCTATCTCTATATGATCTCTTAAGTCTCTTTCTGTTTACTCTGTAAAGACTAGCTTATTTTGTAATTACTAAATCTTCGATTCTAAGAAATCTTTCTCTATTCTATGTTAAGTGTCTTCTCTATAAGTTGACATTTACATTAATTGTTCCTCATTCATAAATTACTATTGCTAACTTTGCTAATTCATTTTGACTGTCATTATTTCCATTTCTTATAACAACTCCTATACCTAACTACTGAGTTATCTGTTAACCTACTCTAATTAAAATGACTAATCATCTTTTTCTTAGATCATTCTAGACTATGTTTTTATAATCTAATCTTTTTATACTTGAGATTCCTCTGTATCTTTTGCTTTTTACAATAATTTTTAGAATTCGACATTTAATTATTGTAATATACCCTCATACTGCATTATCACGAAATTTTTCTCTAAATCTATCATGCTATTTAATTGCTTTTCATCCATTCTATCTTATTAGATTGAATTGTTCAATGACTAAGTATCAGTCCTTGAGGACTTCAGTATTTCATTTAATCTTCTCTATTGCATCTCAGCAGTAGGTGACAACGGTCTTTACTCATCCTAAAATTGATCTTTTTCTTAACTTACTATGACCTGGTTATACGGATTATTTGAACTATAGTTATTATCAACATCTTTTTACAGTGGTAAATGTACTATAGCTCCTATACTTTCATCTAAAGGGTCTTGGTTCATATTAGTTGGGGTGTGAGAAAAACTTAAAATATGTGCTTGGTTTTAGAGGAGTTGATATTGAGTCGCTAACTATTATTGATCTTTTATAGATTATTGCTGAAACTCTTGAAACCCTTGGTTATGATTATCAGGAGTTGGTAGCATGAAACTATTAGGAGTGGTATTATTATTATTGTTATCCCCAACTATATTAGACTAATTATGTAAAAACAGCTAATGAGTAGATCCTTTTAATGAGCTCTCATCAAGGGGAAATCCACTATAATCATCATTTCTTGTTCTGGATGCATTTAAATTATACCTCATATTCTACTACTGAAGTTAATGTTATTATTGTAACTATAGCAATTAATGCTACATTAGCTCTTATTATTGTTTGAATAATTACTATTGATCTAGTGGGTTATTTATGATTTGATTTATATTGTTAGGATTTTATTAAATATTATTAAAAGGATTGTTATTATGTGAAAGAAGCTACTGTTAACTGTTAACAATTCTTAAACCTGGCTAGTTATTAGGATCTTCATCTATATTGAATCTTTTGAAGTCAGAGTTTTAGACTCTGTCATCTCTATCATAATTCAACAAATGATTACCCTTAACTTCCTCTTAATTAATATCATAGTGTTGATTATCATTATACCCATCTGTACCAACAGTTTACTTCATCTCACTTTTTTGAGTCTCATGATAAACCTGAAATGATTATGTGGTTGTTCTATTATCGTTCTCGACAAAAGGTGGCTAAATACTTAACCTATTATCTTTAGATTTAGTTGTATATTACACTTCATCAGATGGCCTCAGACGTCTTTCATTAATTTCTGAATCTGTTACACTCACAGCATCATCTTAATCATAAATATTATAATTTGTTGAGGACTGAATATAGTGCACATCATCTACTTGGTTTGCAGGATCAATTTTATTTACTTGTTATTTTCTCTGCTACTGATTGGGTGTGTTATCTCTTGATCTTTGCTTTTATAAATCCTCATAATTAAAAGTTGTGCCCTTTATAACACCATTTTGATTATTGTTCGTACTTGTTGTTGAATTCTAGTTGATATTTTAACTTCCCAAAGTGTTATTGTTGGTATTTGATATAGCAGTAGAATTTTTATTTGTTAAAATATTGTTATTGTTGTTATTTAAATTAGTAGTACTTTTCTTTTCTACTGGTCCACTGCCTTACTTCCTCATTTATGCTCCTTATGTGGGTATGCTGTTATTTTACTGTGAGTGGGACGAGTTTGCATTATTATTGTTAATACTTGGATTATCCTTTGCCCTTAAAATTGGTTGGAAAAGTTATCTATGAGTATTTTAACCACTACTCGAGTTACTAATAGTATGAGGAGTGAGGGAACTTTACTGTTTTTATGAAGAGATAGATTATTACTTTGTATTAGATGTTGATAAAGAGTTTGTTTAAGTATTTTTCATTTTTAAAATAATTTTTAACTCAATAAATTATAAATTACACTTATTATTTATTATATAATTAGGGGTTTTGGGGTTTTGG
>LAST02023176.1:0-14634 GCA_001273305.2 Sterkiella histriomuscorum
CAAAACCCCAAAACCCCGAATTGCAAGATAATGATAAAATTAAATAATTATTTGATTAAATGTAAAAAGGTTGATTATAAGATTCTATAAAATTTATACTTAAATATTCAATCATCCAATTATGATAGCATAGCAACACTTCTCTTAACCCAAATATCCTCATTATCATATGTTGGTATTTATGTGCTTAAAATCTATAATGAAATTTATTATAACAATCTAAAATTAGTCTTACATAATTTGTTGAGTGACCTGTTGTTGACAATGTGCCTGCTCTTTAACTCGTTTTATAAACAGGGCAAGTATATGATTTGAGTATTTTCTTTTAAGATTTTTTATCGGGGCTTTCTTCACTCTCTGAATTTTCATCATCATTATTGTAATTTGATGATTTCTTTTTAACTTAGATAGGTTTATCTAATGAGATTTCCTTCTCTAGCTCAGGTAAAAAGTGCATAGGAGGTAATTCCACAAATAATTATTTAGGTTGAGATTCCTCTAATATTGATTCTTTATTGTTCCAGCCTGAACCTTCCAGATACAAGCCCTTGACTATACAACCATTTTCTGGCTTCTATGAAATATCATCCTCATATTTCTTCATATGGAATGTAAAGACGACTTTATCAATCGGATATTTATACTTTCTAGCGAAGTTTTATTTCACTCCTGTCAAAAATGATTGAGTAAAGAAGAAACCTGAAATCCAAAAATTAGCAGGCTGCCCTATTTCAATCCAATCATCTAGCATTTATAATCTTTTTTGGAAATCTTTGATATAAGACAGCAGTGGTTTCTTGCTTGGATAAGATCTTGCCTTCCAATTATCGGGGACAGCATTATTCATAATACTTTTGAGCATGCGTTCAATTTCTAAATTCATAACAAGTTTACCTTCCAGTGTTTTAATAAGTATGTCTAATGATAATTTCACTACTTCAATTAAAGTATTAAATCTGGCTAGTTCTTGCAATAGTACAGAGTTCATTGACTCGTCATAACGGAATGGGAACTTCTTTTCTACTTCTTTTATTTTGAAGGGTTCACGGATTTGATAGAGGATTTCTTTCGCCATTTTCATTGCCTATTGTGATTGAGAGCCGCCTGATTAGTCCGAGGTGGAATTTTTGGAGATACAAAGGACATCATTAATTACTGAATTTGCTTCGTTAATAGCGAAAGTAATATTAGCATTTTCATTTAAGCCTACTATCATTGGTGATTCATCATCTGGTAGATTTGTGATATATTCAAAGTAATCTTCAAACTCACCATCTTAAAGTATGAAATACTCAGGCATATTCACCCCACAGAACATGTGCTTGGTCTTTAAACATTTCTAATTGTAGAAATCCTTAAGAATAGTAGTAAGAGTTCTTCTATCCCAATCATCAGTGACTCTACCACCGTAATTACACTCACCAGTAAGATATGACAACGCAGTAAAAGGTATATCATCAAAAGTATCTATCATTAAGTGCAATTACCGCATTGAGATACGGAAATCAGAGTCATTAAAATCGTATTTCAAGTTCCATCCCAACGACCCATATCTTCTTCTCTCTCTTACTATACCATGGAAGAATGAGAGAGCTAAGTAAAGTTTCTTCCATTAATCAGGTTTACTATTTGACATAAAGAATTCCTTCTCAGCTTTAGAAGATTCGATTTAATTATAAGATCTGATTAAAGACGATTTTAACCCTTTAGGAGGTTCACTGGTCACTTTAATTGAATTTTGCAAAACACTAAATGGGAATTAATCAGTAGACATGGAGGTTAACCATAGTCTAAACTCGGGATGTGGGGGTTTAATCTCTTTTTTAGGGTCTTTATCATCGTCTTATTTATTTTTACTTGAAGATGATTAAAACATTGAAGGTTAGATCTGTTCAATAATTTATTCCAGTTCTGGTAAAAAGCTAGTGGCTAAATGACAATTTTAAAGTACTACCCAACCTCCGTATTATTTAATTTCATTAATTAGAGCTTTGGCTTTATCTCCTTGGCCTTTTCCGAGTGAAACAGGATAGGGCAATCTGTTCTTTTCTTCTCCAAATTTCTTAATTTATTCCATCGGATCATTACCAGGAGTTAAAATTAGAATAATTGGGATGTGAGGTTTGCTATCTGCATATACATCTTCTAAGTTGTTAATTATTGGTTTGATAAAGTAAGAACCAAGTGCTCTCTCGATGTACCTTTATATCATTATGATAGTTTTTTCAGGCTTAAGTATTTTATGTAGTAATATCATACTGAAATCTGGCAATAGATTGTAATATGGGTCTGGAACAGGCTCACTGGAAATTTAGACAAACTTTTTCCATGCTACGGGATTCTTTTCTATTTCTTCAGGGAGGGTTTCAAAATGATCAAGAGTAGCTAGTTCTAAAATTTGTTGCCAAGTTTTATTTTCTAAGAATGATTCTACTGGATTTGTTCTCTCCTCTACTTCTACATCTGGTGCAACTAATCCAGTTAATAGATATCTCAACTCTTCTTTTGGTATCTTCAATCTTTCTTCCTCATTTTTCTGAGCCATTTACTGTGCCATAAGACTTATACCTGCTTAAGAGCCAGTATCACTCTTCTTATCAGCAATAGATCTATTGTTTCTTTTTCCATAGCCTTAACCATGACTTATAGAGCTTTGACCTTATCCTGCATTTTTATTATTAGCATGTAACTCCTAAAGCATTTCTAATTCCTTCATCTTCAATCCTTTAACTTCCTCTGTTCCCTGGCCAACATCATCATCCTCCTCGTTAAGCTTGATAGCCATACTAAGTGCAAACATAAGTTTATGCTATTCAAACAAACTCCTGCAAACATTGGCGTAAAGTACCTTCAAGAAATCCTATTTAAGTTGTTTAACTCTACCCCTTATATCTTTAATTTTCTCTGGACTATAAGCGAAACTTAACACAAATAATTCTCTAAACCATTTCATTGAGAATTAATACATTGGGTCTAAAGCCGGTAATTCTTAAACACAGAAATAAAGTTTAGCACCATGTTTAGCTACTGGTTTGTAGTTTTTACGGTTTTCATCGATTCTCTCCTCTATAATTTTGGCTGATTACAATTTAGTCTTAATATCATCTGTGATCTTTTTACTTTCATTAAGAGAATTAACAAGAGTGTCATCATCCAAAATATCATCGCCAGATTGTGATAATTGCAATAATATCTAATCTTCTATTTGTCTTTTTTGTTCTTTAAATTCTACATTTTATCTCTACAGTCTATCTCTTTCATCTTCGTCTCTTTAACTCTCATTTCTGCAGACTATTGATAGAAGTTGTTGTTCTAAACCCTCCTTAGTTACTGAGAAATTTAAAATTCTAGTTTTAGTTTATACTTCAGGGGAGAAATGTGGGTTGTTCAAATTTGACACCATGTAGAATTTAAAGTTGTCATCATACTCTACTTAATTGTCATTGAATTTAATGTACTTATCACCTTGAATATCAAAGATTTCTTTATTAATAATAGCTATTATTGCAGGATCAAAGTTCTCACCTATATTCTCGACTATGACACAAGCTCCAGATGCCATTGCACTTTCTAATTTCCTACTGTAATTTTCTTGCTGCATTTTAATTGTGATAACATCCTGTTCACTTAATTATTCTTTCATGAATTTTAATGCTTAACCTTATGGATCTATTATCAATGGCCATTTTTCTTTTGTTTCCTCAATTATTATCATATTTTCTATTGATACATTATCTGAGGGTAGACCTTTCAATTACCATTATTAAATTGTACCAGCTGATCCGATAGTGTCCTTGAGGTTAAACTATTCTCCTACCAATATATCTTCTACACTTATAATTAATCTCCAGTCGTGATTAACTAGTTTTTCTCTGAAAGATCCCTCAAATGGTCCAGCATAAGTAATAAAAGCTGTACTTAATATCATGTCACCTAGTAAACTTCTCTTCTCACTCAATAATCTCTCACTGGTTTTTATCCATCTATTTTTCTCATTACCCAATGAATTCATGAGTATGGATGCACGGTTAAGTTTGGCTTAGCATTCATCTCTCTACATAATAAGGTTTTACTTCTCAAAGTTTTAGTTTTTAAACTCCTCTTCCAGAACATTCTTTTTATCTATAATTTTTTGTAGTTCAGCTTCTTTTTCTTACAGTTGTCTTAATACTACATCTAATTTGGCTTAAGCTTCCCCAAGAGCAGCTCTCTTTGGCCTGATTTCCTTGGCAATAATATCATATTTGCAAATGGCAAGTACCCATTTGCAGATACCCTCTGCGGCCTCAGAGGCTTTTCTGATTTCCTCAGGCACGAACTTTGGGTTATTCAAATACTCCTAAATTTTTTAAATTCTATCTTCTGGGATATTGTCTTTATCATAATTCTCAAGTGAAGATATGAATTTCTTATAGTCATTAAGTAACTTCTTAGATTTCTCCCAATAATCAGCTATCTTCTTGGACTTTTTAGTTGTTTTATCAACTGGTCCCTCTATAAATTTCGGAGCTATACCCAGCATAATACATGATGCCTCCAGTGTCAATTTAATGGGAGCGGGTGGAGAATTATAAGATTTCATAGTCACAAAATCTTTAGTATTTAAAGTTTTCAGTGCTCTTAATGCCTCATCTAATAATGGTTATGCCTCAGCTAATCTGGATTGACATTCATTCTTAATACCCTCTGCTACTTCTTTTTGTTGGAACACTATCTGTGCTTCTTAATCAACTACCGCCTTGACTGCATCTACTTCCTTGGTTTCTTTGTCCAGGAAGATCATAGTAGCTTCCACTTGCTTACTCTTCTACTCCAGCATCGGCTTTAAATCCTCCAGCTGCTCTTTCATCTTATCTACAATGAGATTTGCTTCCTCCAGTTTCTGAATACCAATCAGGTATTTATTCCTCTCATCATCCAGCTACACGTGTTTCCTATTCATAATGACCTCGAACAACTTGAATATCTCTATGAACCTGGTGGGTGTGATGTAAACTATCCTGTTCTTCTCCACCAGATACTGCTGTGCTAACACCAGTGCCGCATTGTGCATCTTCACATAGATGGATGCCACCTTGTCTCTTAACTCCGATATCTACTAATTGTATTCTTTGTCAAGAGTTGAGAGATCTTCTTCTATCATTTCATATTGAATCTCTTCTTCTTAAGGGGTATTGATGGCTTATGAAGGATCAACAGAGTTGGTATTTATTAAATCCAAATTGCTACTATCTAGTTTTTGGTGTTATTTCTTTTCTTCTTCATCAACCTTTTCTGGTTACTTAATTCTTTTGATTATATTAGGTTTCTTCAGTTCAAATAAAGAAGAGTTTGATAAGAAGTAGCTAGACACAGTTTCAAGTGCCTATTCTGGCCATGATAAGAACCAGTCTATACTTGTGCAATTTACCAGAGATGGGTATTAACGAATATATTATCTGAGTTATGGTCCAGCGGGGGACATGAATAAAAGTAAATGTAGGTTTTTCTTGCATCTTTTCTGAAATACTTCAAAAGGTTCACCTTCTCGCTTTTTAACATGTTTTTACATCTCGTATTTAATCTCCTCTATCTCATCTGATGTATACAGATTTGGTACCTCACCAACATTAAGTATATTATTAATATCCTCAATAAAGAATTCTTGTTTGATATCTGAATCACTAAATTAGAACACAATCTTCTTATTATCCATACCGAGACTCTTATACATGGTCTTTAAATCGTCGTTCCATTCATTGCGCCCATAACTTTTAGTTATCTCTACTTTAAATAATTGGCATTCATTGATAAATGCTGCTAGTTTTGCAAGGCTGCGTCTACCGTTACCGCCTAGGCCTATTAATAAACCGTTGCCATAGGGCTTAAAAATTATTCTACTTAACCTAGAGAGATGCTAAACAACATAATCGAAGATTAATAAGTTCATTTTATCCTTATGATGAACTGCATTATAATGATCGAGTATAGATTGAATAGTTTTAGTCATTTATTCATGAGACTCTGATTCATTGTATACTGGATCAGCAGGGTTGTATCTTACGAAATTGTTGAAGATTATTTAATCTGCTTAAAATTATGAGAAGTCGATGTATTTAGGCTAGATATCATTTACTGTTTAAATAAGTGTTGTCATGAATAGTTATTTATCTTAGTCGTTAATCAATCTATCTGAGAATACTCTAATACTTTCATGAAGCCATAGACTTTGTAAAAATCCTAATCTCTATTTCTCCTCTATTTCACTAACGATTTATTACGGTACCATTAATAACCCTTATATAATTTCGGAAACTTATCTGAGATTAAATAAATAATGACTCTTTGAAGGTAATGGAAGTAATACTTAAACAGCTCTTTCATATATTGCAATTGTAAGTTTAGTAACAGTTTTAATTTATCGTTACCATTAGTCAGGGTACTCGGCATATCCCCATTCTAATATCTTGCTGAAAATTCTTTGCAAATTATCACTTGAGAATGGTGGAATATGAATCAAGTTGAAATGTCTCATTAATCTTTTTGTTGGTAGTGTTTTACCTCCTCCAGGAATACCCATAGCTGCACAAAAGACTGTCTGTACAATTTTGATTAACTCATTTTCTTTCATATCATAGAAACCGCCATTATCAATAGTTTATCTCAGCATTTCGATAGGTGGTTATGCACCATACTTCTCCTTTGCTGGCATGTTTAAATCATCAACAAATATTAGGAGTCTTCTGCCAGGTACTTTAGGACCATAAACACCTTTCTTTTGCTTCTCTACTCTGCCTTAAATGTATTCTTATACTTAAAATGCAGTTGAAGTGGCAGATAATACCATTTAACCTACTTCCCATTCATCTTTAGATAAAGTAGAATTTTAGAATTTCTTAATTGCTGAGGTTTTACCGGTGCCGGTTTCTCCAATTAATAATACAGGGAATGAATGATAGGCTAATGAATTTAGTAAGAATGAATATCTAATTGTATCTTCTGTAGGTACCATAATACTCTAAAATTCAATTTCAGGTTCAAAGTTTAAGCCAGTTTAACCAAATTCTTCCTAATCGATTTACTTGACATCATCTTTCTAATTGCCAAAGATATCAAACTTGTCAATATCATAGTCCCATCTTAACCATTCCTCTCGTTGCATATGATAGAAATAACTGTAGAAATCTCCACTCTCATCTAATATTTGTCTTCTTTAGATTTCATTAGCAAATGATAATTGACCTTAAACCTCTTCTTAATATAATTATTATACTTCATCTTGCAAGAATTAACTGAAAAGTAATCTTCCGTTTGTATGTAGAGGAGCTCCAAAACCCCAACTTAAAGCCATTAAGAATAAGCTGAGAATTTCTGATTTTTATTGTGGAGTGATCTTTTTCTCTTCTAATTTTTTACGTTTAGTGTCTTAGGTATTCGTATCATATTAGTTTGTGTTTTGCATTTATTCATATTAACGCTTTGCCTCTTCCCTGTCTTTTTATTCCTATTCCTTTTTATATAAACTATCTCTTGTCTCTTCTTTCAGTAGTAAACTCTCAAATAATGCTAAGAAAGATCTGAAACTCCAATTCTTAGTAACTTATATAACAGTCTTAAGGCCCTCAAGTCTCTTTTCTTCCTCAACGGTTTAATCATACCCAAACAAGTATCCCATAACTTTAGGTACAAAATGCAAAATCAGTTCTTCATAAACTGCTGATCTACCTTCTATCTTGAGTTAAGTTGGCAGAGATTTTATCCAGGGTAAAACTTAAACTTTCCAGCCTAATTTTTCTGGGTTCATATATACCATACCGCATCTAGATACTGTCGCTGGTGAAGCCTCCAATAAGTCTTCTACCTCAAACATCATAGTCATCTTAGGAGTAAACTTAACTATTTCTCCAGATGATAAGCAGAGCTTTTTATTATCATCTAAAACTGTGTTAAGATTTTCGATCCAAACAGCATCTACTGGACCATCTAATAATATCCATCTTCTATTTCCAGATTTATCTGTAGCACAATCCTTAATAACAGTGGCTAGTACACCATCACTCCAATCATGTGAAATCTTATCAAAACCACCATAAAGTTGATCTATCGATATTGACTTTGGATTAATAGTATTTATCTTCACTTTTTCGTAGTTATCATTATTGCTATGTTAATTTTGCACTATACTATCATCCTGGTTATTTAATTGTGATTCATTCATTTTCTCATTTTGTTGAGCTGCTAATTTATTAACTAATGTAAGTGATTAGGCAAGTGTATTGATAACAGTAGTTTTTCCACTCATAATACCACCAACCATCATAAGTCCATGTCTAACTTAAACAGTTTCAAATAGTTATATAGTTTTGAGTTCAAATTCCTCATTTTCAGATAAATTCTTGAGATTCATAGTCTCTTTTATTGCATTTGATAATTTATCATAATTAGGCTTGCTCTTATCTGTAGTTGGAAATAAATCTGATATTATACCTTCAAATAGTGGAATATCCTCAGTGATAAACTTGGGTATGTTACAATCACTGATAGCTCTTAATACAAGTCTGCTTTCATCCTCATCGGGGTAATCTCGTTTCAACCCTCCAGCAGCCAGTATAATAGACTTGACAGCTCGCATACCATAGTCGTAATGTGACTGTGTAGACAACTGTTCACTTGATAGTCTAAGGGATTGAGTGATCTTAATGCTTAACTCTCTTGCGTTTTAGAAACCGAAGGAATAGAGAGAGATTTCCGCAATCATTGCGTAGTTTGGGATCATCATTGCTACTGGTCGGAATAATGCCTTTAGATTATCAGGTAGCTCACTTCTACCAGCATAACCTGGGTTCATTGTAATAAAGACAGCACAGGTAGGATTCATAGGAATCTATTCATCATCAAATATAAACGGTGCTTATGGACGTCTACGCATTAGTGCAGTTTGTATGGTAAGAATTTATTAAGCAATAACTGATAGCACTTCCAATTCAATTCTATTGAATTCATCGAAACATGCCCAAGCACCACAACAAGCCAAACCTTTAAAGAATTTAGCCATGCCCTCTACGTTAAGTTAATCTGAACAATTGAACACTATACATTATTTGGCTATGGCTTTTGCCAAATCCTTAGTAGTTTCGGTCTTACCAGTACCAGCAGGCCCCTCTGGAGCACCCCCGAGATTAAGTTACAGTGCCCCCATGAGAGTTCGATAGCATCTATCAGTGAGTGGTGTGATAACCAACCTTGTTTAATTACCTTAATATTCAAAACCATACAATCTCGAGCATGACACCATTTTAACATTAATCTCTAAAGGTGATTCTTTACCTTTTGTGAAGATTTCATCTTAAACATAATAACGCATTTGTGATATCCAATCGAATGCTGCTAAATTGTCTACTTGGGCAAGTGCTAACTCTTTTGTTACGTCCTTGGTATGGACATCTAGCACTATTAAAGCGCCGAGTGTTAATACTGAGATTGGGTTTGATGATATTTGTGGGTCTTTGATTAAGTTAACAAGCTCCTACAGTTTAGCTTCTTCTTTATGATAAACATCTTTAAGTGCACTAGGATTGCGTTTGATCTGCCCAATACCTTCCATCTCCACTTACACAGTCCAAAACACCTAATCCAAAGTCAACACAATCTGTGAAGCCCACTCAAACAGCCAGTGTTTACGGTTTTCAGGGGAGTATTCAGCTGAGGATCTTTTAATTAGGTCGCGGAGACTGTCACGCATTTGTACTTCGACATCTGCTAGCCAATCCTCTACGTTTCGCACTTCTGAGGTCTCACGGTTGAATGGATCAATTGGTGAAATAAACTACACATACTCTCCCATCGATGAATACATGCCCTTAATAACTTTGTTAGATTCAAACTCCAATTTATCAATACCTTCAAAACATTTATTTAAATGATCTTAAACTCTGAGAGGGTCTTTAGTTTATGATAAAATATGTAGGAGGTCATCGTTTGATAAGAAGAAAAATCTTGGGAAGGCCATTCTCTTAGTGTTTAAATATACATTTAAACCTTTCTAGATTCTGTCGATCATTTCGTTTGAGGATTAGAAGTTTTCATACACTCTGCTCTGTAGGCAAGAGTCTAACACATTCGGGTTAGAGTGAGTATTGGACATGATATTTCTCCAAATCTTATCTACTGTTTGGAAACTAGCACTGATAATTGGCATTTAACGTTAAATATCTTCTGAGCTAAAAATAGGCCATAAATATAACCATCCTCTTTAAACTTTAGTCCATTCTTCCAAAATTTCTTGTACTTTAATCAGTGTTGTTTTCCAGAAATTAACTTCAGCTTACAGGAACTTAATATATGGGGATGATGCGATAGTCATAGTTTTCATTATATGTTCATCTAATAAGTCCCAAATAGGCTCAGCCCCTTTAAGCACATAAGTACCTGAATCTCTAAATTCTTATAATTCAAATTTCACATGTTTCCATTCATCTCTCATTTTAGCTATTGAATCTTCTAATTTCTTCTCTCTACTAGCGAAGTCTGATATTTCATTTATTTCCTCAATTATGTCCATGACACCCTTATCTACTAGTTCTTAAATACTGACATGTAATTCATGCTCGATTTCAGCGAATGGTGGGTTTTTAAGTTTTTGCATATTTTCCCAATGTCTCATTTTTAATGATGGATTTCTCAATGCAATAATAAGTGGCAAGTATGGTTTGAATTCTTCATAGTATTTCCTGAGTTATGAACATACCATACCAGTAGCTCTCTTTTCTTTAAAATCTACTCTTTCTAATCTTATTAAATTCTGGCATGCCTCTGTGATTTCTTATGTAATTTTATCTCTATCAATTTCTGAAAGTGGACCATTCATCCATGTTCCAACTTTATAAAAATAATCACGTGCAAGATTCCACATGGTATTATATGGCATGAATTAGTTCTTTAATTGTTCAATTTCATTAAAATCTGTCTTTTTCAAGCTAAATAACCCTTCTCTTCTGTTTGATATTTCAACAATAGCTAAAGCTCTCTCTACTTTTTCATAAAGAATATCACATTTCACAACTGAGTCTTCATATTCACTCAGCTCTTCACTTCTCTGCAATATATCATATTCAATTTTAATTTCATCAAAATCTTTGACTAACTTCTCATTCATAACCCTAAGATCTTAGAAGAAATCTCTCTCATCACGTTTCATTCTGCGTCTACAGTCATACTCTGCTCTAAATATTTCCAGGGGTTTACTGAAGGATATCCAAGTGCGAGTGAATTCCTCCTCCAATAATTTATACTGATAATCTTCCAATAAACTCATCTTAGACATTACATCATTAATTAAGTCTCTAATTGATAGCATTTTCTTGTCTAAATTGTTCACGAAATCTTAAATTGCAGTCAATTCTTCTATGTTTTCAATTGGTTCTTTGTTTATGATGCCAAGAATATTTTCAACTTCTTTTTCGATTAGGCCATTAGTTTAATCAATCTTCTTCTTTACACATTGAAACAATACTTTATTCAATTCCTCAATTTTATGTGTGAATTGTTTCTTTAGCTTAGAGGATTTAATTTAGAAGAAACCACAATTAAGTTTATCGTCAAACAATAATCTTTCAATGTGATCTTTGGCTTATTAGTTTTATAATAATTCCTGTTTATATTTCTCTACTGGGTAATCATTAACTTTATATTCATTCTTGAACTTCTTAATATCAGTAGCTAATATACCCTCGTAAAGTGATATTATTTCCATGATTTTCTCTGGTACTTTAAACATTTATCGCATGATGTGTAGAATTTGTTATATTGATGCCTCCACGAATTCATCTTTAGGTTGGAAAATCTTGACCTTGCCATCCTCACGAGCACTACCGATTTCATTGGATGCAAAACATGGTACAAATGAGATTTCTTCAGTATCATAATATATTAGTTATGCGAGATCATTGACCCATTCACTCACTGGAGGTGATAACTCAACTTTATTGGTTTCTTTATTAAAGATGAGATTTATCTTTAATGTAAATTTCTTTTCTAATCTCTTAGCCAAAACGGGATCTCTAGCTAAATGCAATATATCTTGCTCTGTTATTTGGCAGTTTTCACTATCATTGAAATCTTTCTGTATAGAATCACTCATGAAATTAGTGATTTGGTTGAGAGTTTTTATGTAAATTTCAACTGAATTTTCGAAGCATTATCTCACAGCCCGTTCATATAGCATATTCAATAGTATCTAAAACTATTGCATATCCTTGACAAATGACTCTGGTATCTATTCTTCCTTACTATACAATAATATTAAAATTATATGAAATAGAGGTAACTTACAATAATTTAGATTGGTAACTGGCAGCCTAACGACGTTGATAATTTATTTCCTTGATTCTCTTGGCTTCTGTGGCAATCATACCGTGAATCTCGTATTGTGAATCGAACATACCGTTTCTTACTTCTCTAATCACTTCACCAGCTTAAAGTCTGTTTGTTTTAATGAACATCTCCTTAGATTATGGGGTTTTGTAGTGTACTTTGAAGAAGTTCATTGGAGTAAATTTGATCATATTTGCATTAACACACATTAAAGAGTCCAGTTTCTCTTTCTTAGCTTAATGCAGTTTTTAAGTCATTGTAGATAGTAGGTCTTTAAATGGCATTGATCTCTCTGGGATCTCTATAAGCCCTTTCTTATCACTCTCCCCAATAATTCTTTCACTAACAGGAACAAACTTCTCTTTTGGAAGTATCTCTTTGAAAAGATTGTACTTTTCAGCTGAAAAGGGAAGTTATGAATCAAAGAATATTTGTTTGTGAGTACTCACATAATCCTCATCCATTTGTTTAAATAACTGACCGAGAGTTTGTAAGTTATATTTATGAATCAAGAATTCTCTGTGAATCTCCTCAATGCAGTCATTATAAGAAGGCTTTTTGAAAGTATCACCATGTGGTATAGAATATCTATCCTTTGCTTCTCTCTCCAAAAATTCAGCTGGATCTCTAAACTTTCTACCCTAGATATTGGCTTAATTTGGTTTAAAAGAGCTTATATAGTAGGATATTCTTGTTTTCTGCTCATCATCTATTTCAAACTTAGGTATCTTCATATTTTGGATCATGTAGTAATATTTCATAATTAATTCTGCATCTTCTCTGTGCTTTTTAGCTTCTTATATCCTACGATTAAATGCGTTTTCATCTTCTAATTAGAATATCAAGTTGAACCTGCTGACTTTCTTAATAGACTCATTACTTAACCATTTGATCTCAAAAAGTTCTTCATCTGGTAAATATCTCAGCACCTCACATTATTTATATTCAGAATCCCCATTAGCATAAAACCATTTTGATTTCGCAAATGTTTTGCGTGTAAGTGGATCACGGTAATCTTGAATTATTTAATATGGATCTTCACTATCTATAAGTGGGTCGTATGCATCTATAGGCAAGAACTTCTTTCTTGCAATTCTTTAATCTTCCTCACTTAAACCTCTAATTACAGCACTTCCATCTATTGAAATTCTTTATGTTTTCTTCTTATTTCCTCCTCTAAATGAACTAGCATTATGTGAAGTTGATGCTCTATCAGGACTTCCACTTTTCTGTCTCATTGATTTAAGTTAATCAACATTATAGCTGTATCTCATTGGAGATTTCTCATAATTTCTAGCTCTTTCCTCAATTTCTTCATACATTATTCTATGCGAAGGTGAATGTATAACTCTAGGGTTTTCCTCTCTAATGATCATAGGTTCAATTTATTAATCCTACAAGAATGGACTGGTTGGATCTAATTGTTTCTACATATCCAATTGTTGCTATACTAAGGCTGGCAACGGTGGAACTTTTACATGTGAGGCAACAGAGGGATCTTTTACTTTTTCTAGTTAAAATTTCTGTGGTTAAGGTTTGTAAGAGTGATTTGCCTATGCTATTATATCTCTCTACCTAGAACCTTTTAAGTTCATTCTGCTTTTACCTTATCTAAGAACTTCCTTATCCCCACCAAATAGAATGTATGCAGAGCCTGGTCTACTGAGAGTTTTCTGGCTTTAACTCATATCAACACTCATACCCTTGCCTCCTTCCTAGCCACCTTAATAATAACTAGTACTGTTGGCTCCAATACCACTTTTATTTAGGGATGGTAACATAGTTGGGAGGTTTTAGTGTGATTTTTGGGCTTATTATGCGCTTAAAAGTTTATTCTAAAGAAGATCTATAGTTGATTTTTATTGGTCTAGAGTCTATAGGGTTTACTGTCGCATTAACATTTACTGATCAAATGCTTCCAATTAAGAATGTAATAATCTGCTTGACTATGTAAGCATTTCTTTATCTTACTTTCTCATAATATTTCTGATACTGGTAGTCATGGAGGTCTTCATGTCGGGATTCATAATAAGAGACTTTTATTTTTCTTTGATAACTTCCTGTTCTTCTATAGTTTCAATTATTTGATTGCTTTGACTACCCAATAGTATTCTTTAAGCTGTAGAACCAGTCATGTTATTTCTTGCAGATAACAATGCTTATTCACTCTAATTTGTGTTTAATGACCCACTCATCATCCTATTTCTTTGTGTTTGACTTCCATTAAGATCCTAACTAGACATAGAAATCAGACGTTACTTTCCTGGTGACTCATTGTTTTAC
>LAST02023177.1:0-13271 GCA_001273305.2 Sterkiella histriomuscorum
AAACCCCAAAACCCCATATTGTAAATTATAATTTAAAACATGAAATAGAAAAATGCATGTTATTAAATAAATGTATGTGCAATAAATGTATAAAACGATTAGTGATTAATCTTAATACAAGATGCAACATACAATAGGGTGCGAATAGTATTCTTAACATCTAGTTTAAATTTTACTCATTGTTAGCTATTGAATAATCTTAATCTGAGTCTTTGGTTGATTAATGCTCTATGTTAGAATTCTAGTGTGTTATTGTAAATACCAGCATAGTAGCGTGCCACTTGAATATTAGTAGCCTCAGTAACTTAATAGCTTGTGAATAAGTTTACGAGAAGGAACAGTGCAAACTGAGGTTTGTTAAAATTCTGTCTGAATACATTCTAATGGTAGATGAAGTTTGCTCCGAAGAATAATGTCAAGCACTCTAAGTAAGCAATTTTTGGGTAATCGAGGTTTCTTACGAGTCTTGAATCAGAATTGGGGTCCATTAAAATATTAGATAAATGTTATTATTATAAATCGTAAATTAATATTGACAATTATAATTATAAATTATAAGCAACTATAAATAATTTTAAAATGCAGTTTGAGGAATTAACTTGTGGTTTATGTTAGCGGTAGTACTCTAACTAAGGCGACCTTATACCGAGATTGTTGCCTGAATGCGGTCATACTTATTGTACTTAGTGCCTCAATTAATTACTATAATAAACTACAGGTGACTTTTACTGTCCAGAAGATAAGTAAGTATCAATTTATTTATGATATTCGATAATTTGTTGATGATTATTTTCACATCCTTATAATAAAAATCTTTTAGCACTTAATGTATCCGAAAGTAACAAGCAGAAGAATACCCAAAGAACTTCGCTCTTCTTAGACTCGCAGAGAAGACTCTATTAAAAGCCAAATAGTAACAATAACAACAATAACTACAGTAATAACAATAGCAATAAGAACTATAATTGCAACAATAATAACAATCGCATTAATAGCACTAATAGTAATTACTGTTGTAATAACAGAGATAATAGCAGGAAGTTCAATAACTATCAAATTAATTCTAAAGTAAACTATAGTTTTAATCTTAACCATAGCATACTCCAAACTATCCATAACAATAACAATAATAAGTGCCACATCTAGAAGAAGAACTGTGTAAATATCATCATAGAAAACTTGAAATTATCTGTATTGATGACAGAGAAAGAATATGTTCAAACTGTGCTCTGTTTGGAAATCATAAAAATCATGATATTAGGATGGAATCTGATGTACTAACTGAGATTGAAGTAAGAACTGAATGTCTCATGGAAATGTATTAAATGGTTGAATCAAATCAACTGTGTAAGGTTGATTAAAACCAAGTTGAACAATTACTTATACAATTCAGAGCTAAAAGTTAAGAACTTAAATAAATGGTGTCAACCAAATTTAAAGAATTAAAAGCCTCACTAAAAATTTAAGAATAATAAACCGAATAAGTACTTAAGAAAAATCTATCACATATTGAGAGTAATTTCCAGATTATCAAAGATGTGCCTTAGAGACTCTTTGATGATGCTGAGAAATGGTTGAAACATGCCAAAGTATAACTAGACAACTTTACATCATAATCACAAAACCCAAATTACATCGCATTTGATATGCTTGAGAATAAATTATAGAAAATGTATACCACAGAGCAGGATATTATATAGCAAGGAGAGAAGATCTTATTAATGCTTGATGGTTAAAAAGATGTGTCTGTATAGAAGATAGAATCTATGATTAATCAGCTAAATGTCGCATTTGATCAAAATGCCATCAAATCTGTTAATGAGATATGTAAATGTGACCCTATTGATGGGGTTTCTAACTCTGTTGATGAGATGATTGATGATAAATAGTAGATTAAATTCACTAATTCTATTAGTGGCAATAATAAAGGATAATCTTCATATTCAACAACTAATATCTCTAGTGGAAAAAGTCTAGCTTCAAAGAAAGCATAATCCCATGTCTTTGGCGATGATGAAAACGATTTACTTTCAGATATGACTTTCCCAAACATTGAGAGCATCTCCCCAGTCAAACAAAAAACTTCGTTAATGGGGTAATCATCATTCCAAACAGAAGGCTTAAAGAAACAATCAACAGTAGTTCACAAACCTCCTACATCAACTTAGTCCTCTGGTAATTTAATATAACTACAACAGCAACAATAGTAATAATTATAAGTTCAACAACAACCAAAGTAACAGTAAATGCTGATAAATTTGCCTGGCAGTGATGACAGTCTAATGCAAACCAGCCAGGCAACTGCTTCATTAGAAAAAGAAGATCTTGATGAAGATTTAATTAATGAGATAGAGAACTACTTGAAAGATGTCATGGAGTAAAATGAGAAAGTAATTGATATTTCAGAGACAAATATTGGTAATTATGGTGCCAAATGTGTCGCGGCAGTACTTTCACTATGTGAAGGGTTAGAAGAAATTAGATTGTCCAGTTGTGGCATCAAAGATGACGGGGCATTAGAATTATTTGAGGAATTGAAAACATCAGATTCTGTCTCCATATTAGACTTGAGCAATAATAATCTTTCTGAAAAATGCTTTGATGGGTTGATTTAATTGCTATCTGTAAATAAAAGAATAGAAAGAGTTGAACTTAAGGGGTTGAATGTTAGAAACAAATTCCAGCTTAATAAAGTCAAGAACTATATGAATAGAATATTTATTTGATAATCATAGGGGGTATCTCTCAAATATAATAGATTTAAAGAGTTTGACCTGATATTTATGGTTGAATATTTTAAAGGCTTAGTTAAAACATTATGTTTTTATTAATAAATACTGTATCTTCCCATTTTATATTCTAATTGTCTCTTTTAATTACTCAATAATCTTCTCCTCTTGTAAGAACCTCTTTACATGTTGGTCTCAACAAAATAGTATGTTCCCATTAAGCAACATATGAGCCTGGTATATCTGTGAGGGGTGGGTAGGGATTAACAATACCAGAATCAACTAATGCTTTCAATGGAATTAAATGTTTCTCAAATCCAGCATCTTCAATCCATCTTCTACAGAATGCAAGCGTGGAATAATTTTATTCAATATGAGCTAACAATGCTTTAGCCTTTGGATTACGGAGAGGAACTGGTTTCGCATAATATTCTTTCATGTAATGACTGCAATCTAAATCTTCAACAACATATCCTCTATAAAGATTAAATTACAAAATTAAGAGTATCTTACTTTCCAGTGGAACCAAAAGTCTCAATAGCATATTGTTCACCTTCTTCCATTCTAGTCTCTGGGCCTCCCTTAACAATAGGTACACTTTTACCAGCATGAATATGATAAGGAGCAATTGAGTGTCCACACAGATTTCTGATGGATTTGACTGGGTATGTTTTACCATTAATTTCACATTCATAGCTCTCCATGGTCTCTTGAATACGCTCTCCAATCTCATTTAATCTGGCATCAATACCTGCCTCTCTAATACCAGTATTAGTTGCATCTTTCACAGCCATTAGTAAATTATCAAATTATGGGTTGAAACTCACAGTGAAAGCACAATCAACAAGCAATCCTCTGACATGAGTACCGAAATCAATCTTCATCACATCATCCTTCTCAAGAACTCGTTAATCACCGGGGTTAGGTGTGTAATGAGCAGCCACGTGGTTGATAGAGCAACCTGTTGGAAAAGCAATACCAGCCTCTAACT
This sequence comes from Sterkiella histriomuscorum, assembly GCA_001273305.2. Lineage (NCBI taxonomy): Eukaryota > Ciliophora > Spirotrichea > Sporadotrichida > Oxytrichidae > Sterkiella > Sterkiella histriomuscorum. The sequence goes on from LAST02023177.1 coordinate 3,721, forward strand.
TATTAGCTTCAATCAATCTTCTATTAGTGTTCTCGATAGCTTCACAGATATCAACCAGCTTCATACCAGGTCTGATGATTTACTGAGCATACTTCCTGACTTATCTGTGGCATTCAGCTGCTTTACGCAACACATCATAATCAGATTAGAACAATCTCTCTTTTTCTCTGAATTCAGCATCTGTGATACGCTTCCTATTGAAGTCAGCGGTATATTCCTGAATTTCACCAAGAGGATACTTTCCTTCTTAATATTGTTGAACTATTGGAATGGTGGGTGGACTGGTTTATTTATAGTCTCCTGCTGACCAAGAACCTAAACATCTGAAAATGGAATTGTCCTGCTCTCTCGGCTCATATTATATCTCAACCTTGCCAGTCTTCTTCTTTTTGTCTATAATATTATGTATTTATGAGATTTTCTGGTCAATTAAAATTGTAATATAATTAGATGTTTTAGATTGCAATTTTATACTTACTCTTCTTCTTTTTCTTCTTTTTAGCTGGATCAGCATTAGCAGCATCACCACCTTCATCACCAGAGTCAGCTTCATCTGCATTATCAGTACTTTTCTTTTCCTCTTCAACTTTCTTTGGATCATCATTATTGGGATCAGCGGCACCATCATCAACACCAGCAACTGTAGTTTTGTTCTTATTCTTCTTCTTTTTCTTTTTCTTCATCTTTCTCTCTGGCATGTAAGAGAACTCACTGGTCTCCTACTCTATCTCCTCAGGTACTCTCACCTACTTCATCATGTTCTTCTTCGCTTTATTCTTAATAGCCTCTACTTCATTGAATCTCTGATTAGCTGCGTTGTAGTTACTTGGTGTGTCCTCCATTAAACTATCAACTGAGGTGTTGCCACCTTCACTGAAAGGCTAGTCTCCAGCTAGCTGATCTATCTCTCTGGCTATCTCATCATCATCGAAATCTTCCTCTACTATCTTATCAATCTTATTCTAGAGGCGTTGATGTTCTTAAAGTGCGTGTTTATTCAATGTTTACTTCTTTCTGGGATCATTAGGATCAAGGTCTTGAATGATCTCAAGATCCTCTATTTCATCCATGAGTTAAGCTAGTGAATCTTGTGTATCCTTTCTGAGTAAACCAGTTCTGAAGATCTTGGGTATCTCTCCATCATCTTCAAGTAAACGCTTATTAAATACCATAAATCCTTTCTTGTTCTTGATGTTACCATTGCCATCTATCAGGTATCCTTTTGAGTTTACTTTTCTACCTTTATCATCAACAAAACCATCTTTAACACGTTTCAGCATTGGATTACCAACAGGGTCTCTCTCAAAGTCACCCTTAATATCATCAATATTAAACTTGAGGAATGGGAAGAGTTTAGGGATTTCATTGTCTTTAGAGAGACAGAATTTCTCAAAGATAACCTTGCCATCTTCATCAATGACATTGCCTTAATTATCAACCAAATACCCTCTATTATTGATTCTTCTGCCCTTCTTGTCAACCATGTTGTTATCTTTATCTCTTCTGATGATAAAGTTGCCATTTCTATCTTTATCAAGGTGTCCCATGACATCTTTAATGTCAAATTTCTTGCCTTTATAGTTGAATAGCATTGGCACATCACCACCTGCCTTATTCATGATCTCCTTGTTAAGTTTAATTCTACCTCTCTTATCAACCAAATTGCCATGCCTATCAATAAGATAACCCTGTTCATTAACAAGTCTTCCGAGTTTATCAATGGGATTACCATCGCCATCCTTGCGATTCCAAAGTATCTCATTGCCATCTTTATCTCTATCAAAGTATCCTCTGACATCATGAATGTTGAAGTTAAATCGTTCGAGATTGAATGGTGCTGGTAATTCACCTCTCTCGTCTAAATCATTGAAATCGAATATTCTTCTTCCATTTTCCTTCTCGACAATGTCACCAGTCTCCTCATCAATCAGATAACCCTTTGAGTTAACACGGTTACCATCTTTATCAATTAATTCTCCCTTTTGATCTTAGAGTAAAACTGGGTTACCTTTTTCATCTTCATCGAATTGACCCAACACATCATTGACATTGAAACGCTTCTTCTCAGGGTCTCGCATGTTTCTGATTCTGGTGTCTTCATCGTCATCACTGTCTGGCTCTCCTAACTCACTTGGGATTTAAGTTCTCTGTGTTTCATCAATATCATCTTCTGGTTTGATTAACTACTCAACATCAATTTGCATTTGCTGTGTGGTTTTTAAATTGGGATTCATATAATCAATTTCATCCTCCAGCTTCTACAATTAATCTTATTTATCAGTGGGATCTTGTTGTTTGATTTCCTCTTCAGGTGGTTTCTTAGTCTAGTCAAACATCTGATTTGGACCATTAATTGCATTTTCCTCTTCAAAAAGTTCAGTTTCTTAATGGCTATCCTGGTCTGATTGCAAATCAGTGACATCCATTTATTAACCACCTACAGCATCTGGTTTCTCCTCATCAAGAAGTATTTGACTCTCCAATAGCTTTTAGTCTTTAATTGGGTTTTCAGTAAAATGTGATTCTTCTTGTATGCTCTCAAGCATCTTTGGTTCTTCTGGTGGTTATTATTGAATATCAGTGAGAACATCATCATTATTATCATCACCTGGCCCGTCATTATCATCGATTGAGTTATTTAGTAAATTGGCATCATCATCGTCAATGTTCTCTTGGAATTTATCTTTCCTGCCTCTTCTCTTAGTACCCTTATCTTTATTCTTCTTTTTCTTTTGTGCAGTAGTCAACATATCATCATCATCGTCTGTATTTGCACCTAGACCACCAATATTAGCAAATCTTTGAGTTGTTCTTTCATTGGCTAAATCTCCTGCTGTTTTAGGTCGTCCAAATCGCTGGTTGAAGTCTAATTCATACTCAGAACCACTCATCACTGGTTTACCATACTGTTACACTTTCGTTTCAATTTAATCTGGTCTGACTTTCTTTTTTGGTAGTGTACCTGCTTCAGCATAAACATTATCAGGATAATCATCGTATCCTTTGATTTCCTCAATTGGAACACTGAATATATTCAATTCGTCAACATCTCGCTTTGGCTTCTTTAATAACAGTTATTGCTCCTTTTCTTCCTCTTCATCATTATTAAGACCTCTGAGTTGTCTTAGATCATTTACATAGCTCTCTAAGTCTTTACCCGGGAACATTTATTTCAATCTCTCATCAAACATTTTCATAATGCGTTCTTCAGCAAGAGCAGACTCTTCAGGTAAAAAAGTATAAGGTTTAGCTTCTGTTGGGTCTAAAATCTTTTTGACTTTATAAAGTTCATAGATTGACAATGCCAACATAAGAAGTGCAATTACAAGTGTTTCTAAGATTGTAATGTAGAATTATCCACCCCATCTGTAATAGTAAAGACCATAAATATCAACTCCTATAATTGGCAGTATAGTGAATAATATGTTCAATACTGTCATGATGTTGAACATTGTATGAATCTTGAAAGGGTCTTCCAAAGGAATATAGAATCTAGTAGATCCAAACCATCTGGAATAATACAATCTATATAGTTTAAAAGAGAAGAAAGTTCCAAGTGCTGCAATAATGCTTGGAGTCCATCTGTGCTGTTCACAGTATTCTACATAGCCTGGGTCCTTGGTTATCATGGTGAGGAACAGCACTCCAAAGGTAATATTCATAATAAGCTTTACTACAAATCCGAATAATGTCACATAAAAGACCAGTGGTAAGATACTTCCTGGATCTTCCTCTAAAATATAATCTGAAGCTAGCATTCTACCGTTTGATCCTAGCATTCTTCTTCCTGATGTTATATTATTTAAACTTGATTCTGAGGAGTTCACAGCTTCTCTCTAAGAAGACATATAATTATATGAGAGGTAAGTTTGAGAACCCATTGATATAAATTCAACTGGTCCCCATAGTGCTATACAACTACTAGACACTATAGTTGCAGTACTTTTTAACCAGCCTGCTCCTACAGATAAACCTAATACTGTTTGAGTGGCAGTATGTGGGAAGTAAGCCATTAAACCTACGTAATCAAATGTTGTTGAATTTAATTCTGTTGTATTAAGGTCTGTTTAATTAATTATCTTATCGCATGTCAAATTATTGGAAGAGGCCTTGTATCCATCAGGGCAACCAGGATAGCAAAGGTTATCTATAAGGAAGTAGCTAGATTTGCATTGATCACACACTGTGAAGTCATCAGAGTTACACTTTGCACAATTTGGATCACAACCTGTACATTTTTTACCTTATTAAATCGTATTTGCAGGGCATGATGTAACGCAAGAGGTTCCATACAAAAATCCAGTTGAACATGTAGAACATGAAGTAGCTGAAACTTAGCAAGTAGTACATGGAGCTGTACAATTAGTGCATGTATAGTTTATGCTAACTTATCCAGTATTGCAAGTATTCACACATTTATTACTAAGTAAATATGGGAAAGTACTACTTGAGTAGCATGATTTACAGAATGTGGAGTTATATTGGCATGTTTTGCAATTAGAATCACAAGCTGGGCATTGATAAGTTGAATTACCATAGTATCCATCAGGGCAAGTTGAGTAGCACATTGATGTAGCAGTTGCTTCATAGAAGTATGGATAAGTGCCAGTAGTGTTACAACTATTGCAAGTAGTTGCATTAGAACAAGTTAAACATCTGGAATCACATTTCTTGCAAATAGAGTATTCATCAGGGTAATAACCAACCGGGCATTCAGTCAAACATTATTGATTATAGAGATATTGTTCTAACACACTTGAAACACCAACGAAACATGATAGACAAGCTGTTGTTACTGTTGAAGAGCAGGTCTTACAAGGCATAGTGCAACCAAAACTTGGTATTAGACCACCTGTTATTATATCATAAGAGTAAGTGAAGGTACTATCTGTGTAGCTTTCCAATGTGAAACTATCAGTTCCACCTGTCACAGATGGATTAGTTATTGGTCCTAATAGTACTTTAATAGCTTAACCAGCATTTACTCCAGTATTAAGTCCCTTTATTATGAATCTAGAATTTCCGGAATCTACAGTACATGATGTCGGAGTATATGAAGCACCATTGACAGTAATGTAGCAAGTAGTGAGTGTTGAAGGCACTGTTACAGTTGAGGGGTATCCAATATAGTAAGAAGAGCCTGTTGCCATTTTATTAATATTTGTGAATGATATAGTGTAGGTTGTCGCTGCTCCATTTGTAACATCTGCTTAAGACAGCGACTTTGTAGTTATTGGTGCTGGGTTGTTATTCTTGACTGTGACAGTACCAGAGTAAGTCTCCAATGTTTTTGAATTAGTATCAATCATAGTTATTGAAGTGAAAGTTGAGGATATTTTTGTGCTTGGGGGGTTTTACATATTTACAAGGTAAAACTCAAAGGTATTGCCTACTGCCAAGGTACCTACTGTGAAAGTAAATTTAGCTTTCACACCAGTGTTTGTGTTTATTTTACTGCATGAAACACTTGCCAAATTAGTTATAGCTGTACATGAAAATATAGAAGATGAGAAATCAACTTCAGCTGGTAAAGTAAAAGATATCTAATCACCTGATATAAGTTTGATGCCTGAAGTAACTGAGACTTTGTAGTTAGTAATTGCTCCATTTATATCACTGACTGGTGTTATAGTAAAAGTGGGTAAAGTTGGGTTTGATGTCATTTGAGCATAAACACCTGCCGAAACAGCTTCTTGCTCAACTCCTAAACTATTTTTAACAGACACTTCAAAAGTGGCTGTTTAATCTGTAATTCTTGGATTTAGCATGCCATCAATTTTAATGGTATAAGGTGTTCCAACAGTCGTGTAACCACTTGGGAAAGCATCAGTACATTTCACAGTAACCTTTCCACTGGTAGTTGTTGTTGTACATCCACTTAAAGTTGTTGTTGAGCCTCCAATTATAGCTGTGACTGGTCCAGCTTATGCAGTTGGGTCAGTTAATTAAATTTCAGTTGGAAATGTAAATTCAATAGTTGATCCTGAAGCAACACTAACTTTTGGGGTAATTAGGAAAGTATATTCTTAATTTTACGCACTAGTTTGATATGTTTCAACTGCTGATACTACAACATTTAGTTACGAGGCTCTTGTGGTAAAGACGTTTGTGAATGTTTTGGAATCAATACCATAGTCAAAGCCAACTATTGTTGCGAATGTTTCCACTAAGAAGCTTCCTGCATCTCCTACTGTAGATGGATTGGTTCCTCCTGAACTAAACTTGAATGAAAAAGCAGAGCCACCTTTAGCAAAAGTGCCACTAGCACCAAATGGATTAGTTAGAGTGAGAATATTACCACTGACTGAGCAGCCAGTAGGGGATAAGATAGCAGATGCCAACGACAGAGAACATGATGCAGTTGTATCTAATGTCATGGATGACGGGAATGTGATTTAAATCTTGGAAGCGGACGGAATAGCATGTGCAGGTTAAATAGTTAATTAATATAGAGTATGGTCTTATACAACTTAAGAATCAGCAGCCAATGTAAATTAGGTAATAGTTCCAGTAGCAAAATCTGATATATCTATTGTGAAAGAAGTGTATTGAGCAATGTTGTAGTCGGAACCACCCGATACTGCATAAAGTTTGAGTGAGAAAGAGCCTGTTGTCTTCTTATATGCAATATTGAAAAGTTTTGTGAGAGTAACAAATGATGTTAAGCTACTTTCTTGATATGATGCACACCCTAAAATTGTAGCTGTTGATGAAGATGTACCTACACCAGTTACTGTTCCAGTAGCAGTCAAACTGCTAGCAGCCTTATTCATGAAATTTGTACCGCTATCATATGAAACAAGATCTGTAGTGATAGGCATATCTGATGGGAATGTCAAAACAACTTTACAATTAATATCTGCTGGTAGATCACTTGTAAATAGAAGATTCATTTAAGATACTTCTTATACTGTTTAGACAGCGTCTGTTCTAGTTATTGCTGTCATTGGAAGGGTTGCAAATGTATCTGTTTTCACAGTGAGTGTACTTATAGTCTCAATATTACAGCTAGATGTATCATAGGTTGCTAAACTGAATCCACTTTTTGGTATTCCATTATATGGATTTTTAAAGCCAGTGACTGTAAAGCCCAAAGTTGCTCCCAGAGTTCTTGCACCACTATTTGGTACGGTCAATATTCTAGTAGTAGTATCATAAGTGCAAGCCAATGTGCCAGACAATGTAAGTGTGCCTGTACAAGTGGGCGATGTTAAATGATGAGTTTTTGTCCCGGATGAATTTGGATTCCAATATGGAAGAGTCAATTAAATTGTTCCTCCAGCCGGCATAGCATTTCCTAACTCTAATAGCACAGTCAAAGTATTGCCATCTTAGCCTACTACCAAGCTACTTGAGGTAAGTGAGGCTTAAGTTATAGTACCACCCGTAAAACCAGAAATTGTAGAAGTTGAGTATTGGACTAAAGTGGTACCAGTTGTATCCAATAATTATGTCAAGACAGGGGTCACATCGCATGTTGAAGCTGGATTGTTAAAGTTTTGAATAGCTGTGACGACTTTATACGGTGCTCCTGTAACAGTACCAAGTTTAACAGTCACAGATTGAGCATTTATTGAGCAAGAGGCAACTGGAATGCTAGTTGATACTCCGAATGCGTTAACCGAGCTCTAAAAATTAAAGTTAAAATTTCGAAAATACTTACCGCAGTACATAAAGATGACAAAACAGATGGAGTGAAAGAAACTGTGCTTGGGAATATATAATAGAGTATATCGCCAGTAGAATAAGAGGCTTTAGTCAAAGATGTTGTAGCCAGTGTTGCAGTGATAGTAGCAGTTGCTCCTACATAGTTTACAGTAGTTGGGCTGGGTGCAACTGTAACAGAATTGAAATCTTCAACAACGCAAGTTGAAGTACATTTAAAGTTTACGGAGCATTAACCGACTGGACATTACGATACACAAGTATCATCCGTTGGTAATGTGTTATCTACAAAGTACGGGTAGCTACTAGTGGTATCACAGGTCAGGCAATTAGTCGCGCTTGTACAGGTCTTACACGGTGTGGTGCAGGCAACACATACAAAGTTATTATTCCAAGTTCCAGCTGGACAAGCTGCAAGACATTGCTATCCTGTTGTGTATAAGTAGAGGAAAACTGTTTCAGTCGGGGTAGTTAAACAAGACAAGCAAGCATCTTTATTTGTTGGAGTATCGCAAGTTTTACACGGATAGTTACATTCAAATTAGGGAACTAGTCCTGCGCTAACAGTATCAATTGTATAAACTTTAGAAGTATCGGTATATGATAGTAAAGAAAATGAAGCAGTTGATCCACTTTAAGTAATTGGGTTAGTAATTAGGCCTAGCTTAATTTAAATCTAATCTCCCTTAGCTACTGCAGCTGTGAACCCTGCACCCACATTAATATTGCTACCTGAAATTGTGCATGTCATTGGATATGTTGTACTACTATAAATGACATCGCAAGTGGTTAAAGAAGCAGGCAGAGTTACGGTTGCAGGTGCCGTAATGAGAAAAGCACCACCAGTCTTATGCAAATTCATAGTATTGTAAGAAATGGTATAATCTGTTGCTGTAGCCAATGCAAGACTAGTCTAAGTTAGTGTCTTGGTTGTAATCGTGGCTGGAGTAGTGTCTGTAATTTTAACTGTACCTGCAAATCCAACTAAATCTCCACTAGAAGTATCTTGCATTTTTACACTTGTAAAAGCAGAAGTAGGCTCCGTACTGGGAGGGTTTGTGACACCCGCTACTTTAAATATAAAATCAGTATTTTCCAATAATGTGCCACCAGAAAAGGTGAAAATTGCTTAGATTTAATTTGTGGTCGGAGCCGTACAAACCACCGTCGCTACATTAGTTGAAGCGGTGCATGTTGGTGATGATGGACCGGTTATTTCAGTTGGGAAGGTAAAAAGAATTTTATCTGTGCTATAGTGAGGGATAGGAGAATTAACAGTAAAGGTATATACGTTTGAAACTCCATTAGTTCCATCGGCCTGGACGGCAGCAAAGGAATTCAGATTAGGTATAGTTGTCATTGTTACTGTTATACCAGTTGTCTGACTAGCTATCGCATAGCCTGAAGAATCTTTTGTGCTTACAGTAAAAGTACTAGATGGAGCTGTTGTTCTAGGATTTCTTAGGCCAGATAATGTTACCGTTAGTGCGGTACTTACTGCGGTATATGCTGAACTTGCAAAAGCGGCAGTTATCACAAGTTTTTAGGGTGTAGTTCCAGATGAGAAAGTGCATGTAGGTGAGGTAGTAGTACCTGAAATTGTAATAGTACATGCTGTGAGGGCGCTTGCATATACTTATGTAGGGAATGTAATCTCAATTTATCCCCCCAATGGAATAGTCTTAACGGGAAGGATTGAGAAAGTATAAGTAGTACCAGTAGCATAAGCGACATATGAACTAGGTGTCACAGTAGCTACTAACACTGCTGGGGTAGGAGTGAATACATTAGTAAATGTAGACTCATCTATTTGATAATCACTGCTACTAATGGTAGCAAAAGTTTGAACAATAAAACTACCGGCATCACGGACGGAGTCAGGGTTT